>PTEX01000250.1:589345-794170 GCA_003342815.1 Eudromia elegans
CCACAGTCAACTGTGTTAAGGTATGTTTTAAATAATTGTAAGTGGGAATAAGGTACAAAATACTTACCTGTCTGAAGGTCATGCAGTCAACACTTTCGGTTTAATATTAGGAGTAGGTTGCTCAGGGAGGCTGTGGAGTCTCYATCCTTGGAGATGTCRAAGACCCGAATGGACACCCAKTTGGGTGGAGCAGGGCTTGGACCCAACTATCTCCAGAGGTCACTGTGTTTTTCCTCATTCTGTATTTGCAACTCTTTCCCTTGCTGTAGTAAACAATTTATACTTAATACAAACTTCTGAAAAGTTAAAAGTAACCTGTGCAACAGAGAAGGATTCAACTTATAATATATGATGACACTACTACCACCTGACAATTGCAGGGTTTTTTTTCAGAATCTACTATGGCTTTATTTTGACTGATTTTGACTTGAGTGATTTTTCATATCACATTTTTGGCTTTTGATGTGAGKTTTTTTTCAAGCTTTTCTTTCTTTTTCTTCTGTCAAGAGACGTGCGTCACTGCTGTTTACTGCCTTTCTTGTGCCAATTAAGTAGAGATCTCACAGACGCAGAACTTCCTGAATTAACAGAGTTTTTCAGCTTTCTTCATTTTTATGTTCTTMTTCTAATAGTAAAGCCTATTTATACCTTTACAGGAGATAAATCTGCTCCAGAAATGGGAGGAGGAGATGAAGAGAAGTATTTTCCATTTCGCAGAATTTAAAGCACAAAATTGGAAAACAACAAATGGGAGCTCTATAAATTGTATTTTTGTCATTATTCTGTGTAGTATCAGAATCGCTAGAACATCATTGCTGATATTATTAATTTACCAGTGAAAAGCATATAGGAAACTCTGTAAACAATAATGCCTTTTGGTCTTTTTCATAATTTTTAAATTTAAAATTTGTATGCTCTTTTTAGAAAAGGCATTTTCTGTTGTGTTTCGCTTTCTAACAGCCAAATGACTAACCAAGGAAATTTCTTTCAGACTAAAGATTTTGTTCAGGTCTGTGCATTATATAACTGCACCACGAGAAGTATCAACCTTGAAGTAGAGAAAAGAATGCAGGTTCTGATTTACAGGACATTTTAAAAAATGTGTGCATCCAATGTTGTAAAAATGTCACTAATGTTTCAGGGTCTGAAATCACCTTCTTTGGGACGTCACCAGAAGTCGATCCTACAAAAGAGTGCAACTCTGCCTAGCCTATAGTTTTGTGCCTGTGTGCCTTCAAAGTCTTTCAGTTTTCTCCTGGTTTCGGTGTATCATGGTGCGTGTTGCTTTGGCTTTCATGGATGCCCTAGTACAGACTCCTGCCTCACACAGCAGCATGGCATTGGAACGCAGGGTGCAAGCCCTCACCAAGGTCTGGGAAGCATGAGTAGGTCCTACAGTATAGACAAAATGATCCAGGTTCCTAGTTAAGTCACCTCTGAGGGATTTCCAAAATAAATGCATTCACTCTGTCAATAGCAAACTGAGCTGGAACACTGTCTGAACCAGAATTTGTTTTTAGACTGTCAAAATATTATTTCAGTGAGCTTGGCCTCCTGAAGAAGAATTGGTCAAACTGAAAACTACTGTTCATGCATAAATTGAAGCAGATTGTGGTCCCCAGTAATGTGACCTTACAGAGTTCAGTATCCCAAGAAAAAAATGGCTGGACCACTCACTATGGCTCTCGTCAAGACTGTCAAGCTGTTGGCAGTCTGGCTTTGTTTATGAAAGGAAAAATGAGGCTTCTTGATGTGGTTTCTGCTTTTTCTACTGAAATGTAGAGCTGAGGAAGGGGGAAAATAAAAAAAAAAAAAACGAAAACCAAACCCAGTAAGATGCGGTGACCTCATTAACGGCTGCTGAAAAAGTAGGACGAGCGGTCAGGATGTCAGTGAACTGCAGAGTTAAGCRCACAGGCCATTTCCAAGCAGCATCTCTGAGATGCGTGGGTGAGAATTCCTTCGTGACGAGCCTCGCCGGCCGCCACGAGCGCGAGCAGGGCTGCCGGGCTGGGAGCAGCGTGTCCCAGGCYGGGACGGGAGGCAGCGTGCGGAGCCATGACTCGCTCTGCAGCGCGCTGTGAAACCAGGCGGCCTGCGAGCAAGGGCCGGGTGCATYTTTTAGTGTCTAGAGCCCAGAAAGGGCGTCTGGTTCCCATGATGACATGTGGCTTGTGTTTTTGCTTCCCTGTTGTGGTGGCTCCCATCTTCGTTTTCTGAGGCTTGCAAGGTACTTAAGCTGGAAAACTGAAAAAAATCACTACCTTACCGTAAAAGACATTGATTTCATATGGCTGCTACTTAGAGTTGCTTTGGAAGGAAAGCAAAGGCAACCAAAGATAGGYCCAATCTTACGGTCACAGAAAAAAACCTGTTCTCTGGCAAAGCTCTGCCTAGTAAGGGCTAAACAAATTTCTGAGCCCCTGCTTGCTGCCTGGTGGTATAGACCTGCATGAAACACTAAGCTTCAATAGAGCTGGTGATCCCAAGTTTTTGATGTGTATTTTTTGGTTTTGTGTTTTTTTTTCTTTTGTTTACCTTGCCATTTCAATCTGTACGTTTGTAGTCTTCTGATGAAGTGAAGTGATGGTAGAGATGAGATGTGTGGCCTTGTAGAATAAAATGTTCTATGCTGGTCAGAATAGTACATTTTTATTTTCTTGGATCTAATTTTTACAGTAGTTTCCTGCAAAATGCCAGCAAAATTGGTGCAACTCAGAGTGCGATGTGATACCCAGGCAGTGCAAGTGCATATCATTGCTGCTGGGTCAACAACCACCAAAGAGGGGCTTCCCTGCCTCCAAAGACCAGCAGAGAGAAGGAGAATCTGTATTAGGGAAGGTGAGGGGAGGATCCTCGAGGGATCCAAAGCAGGAGAATGACAGGGACTCTTTCAAAGAAYCTGTTTGCCAGGAAATGACTTGCAAATGGGCAAAGTGGAGTCTGGGCCTGGAGGTGGCAGGAGCTGAGTGGAGATGCCTTCTGCTGAGAGTCCCGTCTGCCCGGGTCCCGCTGGCAAGACCAGAAGCTACAGGAGAGCAATGGGAAACCATTAAGTCCTACTGGCAGGACTGATCCTAGAGACCCACAAGTAACTTCTGTTAACTTTATCTGACATRGATCACTGTTTTAGAAATGAAGTTTTCAGTAAAAAAAAAAAAAAAAATTCAGATCTAAACAGTCACATTTGTGAGGAAAAGCTTTGAAGAGTATGAAGCGGCTGTAACTGATACAGTAGCGCTTTCCTGAGCTGCCCTTCTGATGTGGTTCTTGGTGTATGTTGCCACTGAATATTCCTTTTATGTATTTAGTTTTGCTGTGATTTTACACTAATTTTATTAACCTTCTCAGCCATTTTAAATAACATTCCCAAATATGGCAAAATCATACTCTCCAAGGAAATACTAACAACTCCAAAGCTGAGTGRTTTCTCTCATTTTCTATTTTGCCTCATCAGTTCAGGTAGCTTTTACACAGTAGCCAGCAGTTCTGAGAATCTGGGTACATTCTGTAAACAGCGTTTTAATTAAGACTTCCAGATACTTCCAGAGACCATGTATCTCAGGAAATATTTAGGATTCAAACATTTGGAATGTTTGCCTTGGATTTGTTTTCAAATGAATGAATCCATTCATTTGAGATTCGTTTTCAAGGCTTCGTATTTCTTTTGATTACAATGGCTAAGTAACAGCTTAAAATTATGGCTTTGGTTACGTAAGTACAAAACTAACATGGTGAATGCCATGAGAACTTTGATAACAATAAAGCATAAAAATATTAAGATTTTTTTTGGATGAGTATTCTCCTCTGAATGTGCTGGATGTCCTGACTTAGTCCTCAAGCCAGTGAATAATAACATTTTTAGAGAGTTTCAACTGGATGGCCAGTTGTTTTCATGCCTGATATTGGCAATTATAAAAGTCACTTCTCCTCATTGCATAGATATTTAAAATTAATAATGATATTTTTTTATTTCCCTATAAATTGTCCTTTAATTTACCCCTATTACAAATATTTAAATATAGGCATACTGAAGACAGAGTAAAGAGGGAAGAAAGAATATCTATAAAGAACTCTAGAGCGGAGGGGATTTGAAGTGTTTAGCTCCATTTAGTGCATGCATTTTAGTGATTTCTGACGCCAAATAGACAAGGAGGAGGGGAGGATGCCCACGGCCGGGCAGGAACCTGGCCATGGTGCGGCTGAAACCGTCTGTGGAACAGAAAAGTCTTAACACGTTATATAAATGCAAGAAAGAAAATCTGGCTTTGTATTGTTAATGGACAAGTGTTTCTTGTTCCCTAAGCTTGGAAAAGAAACACTGTTTAGGGAAATAACTGGGGATTTTTCAAAAACTGTTTCCTTTCCCAGGACCCTTAAGGCACACCAATGGCTTTGCCACCTGAGCTTGTCCTCAGGTTTTCTCACTGCCCATTTTTTATTAATGGAGCAAGTGAAGAGAGACTTCAGTTTGAAGAGGAGAAAGCTGAGAGAGGATATCAAAAACCCARACTTTACAGACCTATGAAACTTGTGAAGATGTTAAACTTACTRGTCAGTGTTTTATAGTGTTCTGTTACACAGAAACCAGGAGTCAATACAACCTGCAGAAGACTTTTAAAATAAGTAAAAAGATGTACTACTTTGTGCAGTAGGTAGTGAACTTCTGGATATTACTGCCACAGGAAGTTGTGGAGACAGAGGATATCTGCTGATTCAGACGGGATTAGACAAATCCATGAACACAGGTCCGTAAAAAGAATAGCAAAGCAGTGCTGGGTGGTTCATCCCTGCTTTATCCTTCTGGACTTTGAGAGAGTGAAGGGAGGTGAAACTCTCAAAACATCCAGGATCACATCCTGTCCTTACATACYCTCTCCCTTGGCCACGACTGGTCACCAAGTACAGGGATACATGGATCATTTGCCTCATCCCATAGGGCATTTCTCATAATCTTGTGTTTTGACTTCTCTCATTAACACCTTTCCACGCCGATTAATTTGAAAGCTGTGGGTCTGTTCTCTGGATTTAAATTCATCAAGGTWGTCGAGGAGAGTAGGCACATGTTTATCTTTGGCAGATTATGTGACCAGCTGGCCAGATTGAAACACTGGGTTGTCACCAACTGTCACTGCTCTTAAGTCTCCTGCAGCTGCATACCATGCGTGCTGAAGTGACCTCGAGAAGGAACTCGTGGAGCTCTATTCTGGGAAGCTACTCCAAATCCAACTCTATTCAGATATCCATAACTGTGTGAGGAAAAAGTTGAAGATAGGGCGTAAATGACAGAGAGATAGAGACAGAAAAAGAAAAGATCAAAGGAGGACTTGAAATCTAAGAGCAAAAGGGAAATAGAAAAGGAAGGGAGATCATGAAAACGCGAATCTGCAGAAATAATGATAGCTGGCTGAAGGTGTACAGTTCTAAAAGGGRAAAAAAAAAAGCTTGAAAATGAACAGATAAAGTGACAAAATTGGAAATTCAAATAAGAAATGGAGAAAAAAAAAAAAAAAAGAAGACCATGAGAGAGAGAGTGTGACTTTCACAAGCTTGATGATTACCTAAGCATCAAGCGGGAATGGGAAGAATGAAGGAGGACAGTGCAGGAGATAAGTCAAGGAGAGACAAAATAGGRGATAGCAATAGGAAGAACTTCAAGATAAAGAGGAAATGAAGGAGGAGTTGAAAAGGAGACTGAAAGCAGAATTGTCCTYTACTCAGATGCCCAGATCTCCCCCTCATATTTGCAAAAGGAATTGACTCCATCCACTGATTAGCAAACCTGGTAGGCATGTGAAGAGCCTTGCTCAGAATAAGGACCAGCATGGGGTTGAGACTCCGTGGGAGCTGGAGGCAGAGAGGAGGAGGCCTSTAGTCTTGCATGTTGAAGGAGGGTRKCYCCCCACTGASRCTGCTRTGGCAAAGGCAGTTTTGGTRTATCTTTTAGTTCCTTTAGGCACTTTATGATACTGGTTTTGTTRCAGTAAATGAATAATTTGCTTGCTTAGGAGAAAATATGTTTTACTGTTTTTCTCCACTCTGTTCTAGCATAACAGTTGCAATGTGGCAAACATTTTTGTTTCGTCTTTTTAAATAACTTATGTCTAGCTGATTTGAGTTCAAGATGTAGCATGGTGTTGTTGRCTTTTTGTTTTGKTTTTTTGGGGTTCTTTTTTTTAATTTGTTCATTTATTGTACTGACTCTTTATTATTTGCCACAGAGATTAGTTAAAAGCAGAAATGTTTTGCAAATAATATAGTTCACACAATGAATGAGTGAGCTGGACTGTATGTGGCAATTGCACCTCCACTTTGCCCTCTGTGGCGCCTCTTATTCTGGTTGGCCCTGTCTCCTAACCTTGCACTGACTGACCGGAGAAGAACAAAGTTAGCGAAAGCGTTTTGCCCCGATTCAGGGAACACAGAGGTTATGCTGCTCCTGTGGGCTACACGCAGAGTCCCTCTGATGTGGCATCTGCTCGTGTAGGGCGGCTGGGAGAGGGCCTCTATCTAATCATTATTCCCTTCCTTGTTATAGCTTCTAGTAAGTTAATAASTACACTTGCTTGTAGTTACTATTCAGTAAATTCAGTTAAAGTAGCACAAATCTAACATGACACTATTACTCTTATCTTTGTAACTAAAAGAGRGTAGTTTTACATGCTTTAGATTATTTGCTTGGTAGCTCCTCACAATCATTTTATGCAGACAATGGAAAAAAGAAAGAAAAAGGAAAAAACATGGACAGCCTTTATTAAAAAAGTGTTTATTTAATAAGGGATAAATAGCTTTAATCTTTTTTTTTCTTTTTTTAAGCATTTGACAGCCTTGCTTGTCTATTTGAAGAGTATTTGATTTTTTTTCCTTAACTTATTCATTTAGATGAATAAGTGATCAAGTAATGTGGCCACTAGCTCCCTGGATCTGTGCTCAATAATACCAAAATTGGCTTACTTATGGCTGAGGGAAAATATTTGCACAACAAATGAATGGGCAGCCACTGTGTCCAATACCAGGCTTCAGCCATCTGGATTTAGCATCAGGTGCCCAAAGAAAGAACATAAAAGCTCTTTGTCCTACTTAAATCTCCAGAGAAAGTYTTGATCCAGATCCTCAGTCGGATGCTGCTTTGGATGCCGCTGAAATGAAACCTTCATTTACTAGCGGCGTCTGCTTCTGGATTTGCAATGATTCTGCCATTCTGTTCCTTTGGTTGGCGTGTTTGTTTTCTATTTGCTTATCAAATTAGTATTGCCAGAGGCAATAGTAACCTTCAGTGACCTACAGATATCTTTATATCTTCTTTGTCAAACCATACTGCAAAACAGGGAACAAAGAACTCTCTTTTCAGTCCCATCTCTTCACCAGAATATTTCTATGTTTTCTGGGAGGGACCAGCAGGATATGCAAGGAGAAAGTGCCAGACGAGGCAAGCATTCACTTAAAACAGCCCTTGTTGATTCAGTCAGGAAGGACRATTTCTTTTGTGTCAGGTAGCCTGGCCGCGCTCAGACCACAAGAATCTCCGTTGAGGTCTCGGCAGCGGCTCGTGTGCGGGAAGCGCACACCGGGGGATTAAACACCGGAGGGGGAACGTCCACTAAATCACCCGGGCTGCTGCAGCATCTGGCCATCGCGCGACMCTTGCGGCTGGGCCGCATGATATAGCAAAGCTCAGACATTGCAACAGAGATTCCTTACTAGGACCTTTTTTTTGTCTTTTTTTCTAGTAATATTTTGCCAGAAATAGCTGAGCTGATATTTTTAACTTTTTTTTTTTTTTTTTTTAAAATGATGGTAAAACCAAAATGACTTGCAAAGATGTGCCTTAAAGTTTAATTGTTGTCTTTTTCCCAACTTAATCTAGTAAAGTTACTAGGATAAGCAAATATATATGGTGCCAATTCCACTGCAGCAGGATGCAATAYACCTCTTCCAGAGGGTGTGAATACATATTTTTGATCGTTAATCCCCCCCTCTCTTACACTCTCTCTTTCAATTCCTTTCCAGAAAGAATGTAACATAAGGCAGATAAATAATGATTAAGAGCCAAGTTTTATGAAAGAACTTCTATTTCTTAAACAGAAAGCATTCATGTGTAGTTTGCACATCTGTGTGCAAATCTGGTCCCAGACCTTATGATTAAGCTATTCTTCAAGATTTTATATGATTATATGCAAGGCTTAGGTTGGAGCTTCTGTGTAGATGCCAAGACTAGATGCAATATTTATTATTCCTGTTCTACTGCAAATTGACAGTTTCACTGGAATGCTCATATATGATACTCTTGCTTCTGCAACCAGAAGATAATTCTAATCATGAAATTTAATTGATTTTGCATTGGTTTCATGTATAATCAGCCACAGCATACAAGAGTTATTGGACTGTGCTTTCTATACTCTCTTGTAAAAATRCAAAATCTTATTCTAGAATATTAATTGTAGTTTTGCCATTTGATAACTAGAATGTTAGTCAGCCTCAAATCTGTGTGTTTTTCTGGAGCTCATCTATAGCTATTCAAGTAGATATATATTTCTTTAAGGACAAGTAAGGTTTCAACAGGGGTAAGGTCTGCTTTGTGTGAGTATGATACTTATATTTAAGCAGGTGCTTTTGACTCATAAATCCAAAAATCCRTTAGAAATCAATGTCCTATTCACATTATTGAACTTGGTTTCTTCCTTTAGATGACTAACTGCATTTTCAATATTTGTAAACATAATTCAGGGATGAAGTTTCCATAACTCATAACTGAACTGTACAGTATAAATTGCATAGTAMAACTTATGTGATGCCAATATTCAATGAATGAAATGAAGTTCGTGTTCCGTGTTTAAAAACATATTATATATCCTCAGTTTGAGAACACTTAATGTTACACTGCAGGAATTCTTTAAATGTCCTACAATACCATTTGTAACGTATAGTGTAGCGTTAGCAACTGGATCAGAGATGGACATCCAGAAGCAAAACTCTAGTCCAACCAAGATGAAGGGATAAGGAAAACATGCTGCTGGAAATGCTGTTTGTTACTGGGCAGGTCCTATCTTGCAGCCTGGCTTGGAAGCAGCTGAGACAAGTGAATTAGCAGAGGACTGGCTGTATTTGTTAACATCAATGCAGTGGGATTTSCTGCTCTGAGGCGTCGATGTACTGGCCTTACTGGTATGGTCTTTTTCTTAGAGCTCGTATGTTCTGTAGAAAGATGGACTCTCCACCATGAATTTTGAGCTATGAAAAATATATGCATCGTGGTGCATGATGCTTTAATTTTGTAAATGAATGTCTATGACAAATAACCACAATGTCCTGCTCTAGTTCATTCTTTATGCTCTGTATTCAKGACAACAAAGTGGATAGTTTCAGCCATCCCAGGTGCCATGAAGCTCTAAAATTGCTTSATTCAAACCTTATATTTTTTCCTAGACCTACATTTCCCTTATAGCTGTCACTGCCTCCCTTATTTATGTGTTGAATGTATGGTTACTTTGCAATAACTACACAGGCAGGATTCAAAACCATAGGCACAGGAATGCACAACTAGCTGGTCAGAATGCRTGGAATTTCTTTGCTGTGACATAGCTATTTTCGGGAAAAAAAAAAGTGCAGTATGAACTGTAGCATTTATTTTCTACTTGCTCCTGGGTTTGATTCACTTGTGTGCTCAAAATAATTAAAATACTTGTCCTGGRAACATGCTAACACACCTTCCTCCTCCCAGATCCTCCAGATCCAAAATATACATAAAGAAGCTCAAAAAATGATTCAAACCCATAGGGAATTTCAGCCTGATGAAAATTAAATAGTTTTAAAGTCTTATAAAAAAGAAAATCAAGCTACTAATGAGAAAAGTATTTGATCTTTRGGGGCTAGAGGATGTCTCTTTTCATTTCTTGTGTCTTGGACACAAGCAATATGGAGCTGGAAGGAGGCTTTTATAAGCTGAAGAGACAGAGGGCACGCAGAGGCTGGCCGTGTTCCAGAGGGAAGATAATGTCTGGGTACTAGCTGGCCAAGAAGTCT
The DNA here is from genome assembly GCA_003342815.1 of Eudromia elegans. Taxonomy (NCBI): domain Eukaryota; kingdom Metazoa; phylum Chordata; class Aves; order Tinamiformes; family Tinamidae; genus Eudromia; species Eudromia elegans. The sequence continues at coordinate 599,369 of PTEX01000250.1, forward strand.
GGACCTGTGGATTTTTGGCTRAAATTTAGGAATGGACTAACGTGATCCCAGAAGTGACTGGATGAAGACACTGGGATAAARTAGAAGAGAAAGAGAATGCAACAAATTGGGTCAGAATACAACAAAAAGACATTAGAACTGAGATGTGTGGGGCGAAATGTCGTTGATACAGCTGACAAGCCAGGCAGGTAAGGGTTATAAATCTGTATCTATCTATTTTATAATYTAATATTAAGCATTTTTTGCCTTCTGAGAAATTAGTGTCTAATTTTGAATCATTCTATGCTAAGAAAAGTCTAGAAAACATAGATGTCAAAATACTGATACATCAGGGTGCTATCACATCCAGAAATGAAAGGATTTCAGCCAAACCCCCTCTCTGCAATGTTTCCTGATGACTTACGTCCGTCCTATATTTCAGGCACTATGACACTCACTTCCAGCTATCTCAGGCTCCCCACTCACCATGAGGGAGAATGAGGAGATAAACTTACATTTTCTCTCCTGAAGCCTAGTGCATTTCAGTCGCATCTTAATCTCTTGTAGGTCGTAGCGCTRGGAATAAGCATCTCCATGCAGCGCTTTCACAGAGATGGGCACAGCACCCCCTTCCTCTGGGAAGCCCGTTTAGAGGGGCCGTCGTTTCCTGCCCTCCTCCCTCTGGCACTTCCCCTGTGTGTTTTCTTGAGGCAGGATCAGGCCCAGGGCTCTGCATGTGACAGGCCCTTCCCCTCTGCCCTGGCAGGTTTATTCTACAGTTAAGAGATGGGAAAGGAAAAAAATCACATGATCAAAGGGAGCAAATGAAACTTGCACGGATTTTTCCTTCTTTAGTGTTTTTTATTTCACAATATTAAGTATATTATTTTAACATATTTTACATATATTATTTATAGTGCCTATTAATATTTAAATTGGTTTGACATTGGAGTAATCTACCAAATCCCTTTCTCCCTATTYGGTTATGAACCGTACATTAAACAAGCATATTTTATTTTAGGGGGCTTTTTCCAAAATAAATTTCATTTTGATTTAAATAATTCATTCTATAATAAAAAGATCAGAGAAAAACCACCTCACTTGGACTGTAGCTCAGTCTTTTTTCTCATGTCTTTAAAGACTTGTCAGTCTAATATCTTTCTTTTAYTATATCATTTGCAAAATATTGAAATGCTGTCAAACAAGGACAGGAGTTGAAATTTTTACGGCATTGTTTTCTTTACATTACTTGTAAATTTATAATGGTGCTGGGATTTTAGCTGAAGCGGTTAAGTAATTCTGGCTTGGTCATGCTGCAGTGCCAATGTCACAATTTTATCGTATCACTGCATGTTTCCCCTATGTAGAAGTGACTCACCAGCCTCACTAGCTGTGTATGTAAAACCAGCTCCAAACTAGCACCCCCTTGGTCCTGATGGAGCAACAGCTGGTCCTATGTGCTTTTAAAGAGGTCTTTGTCCTGCACAGGAGTGCATGCACTAAGCAGAAATACCCCGCTCGCAGTTGTGAGGCTGGTGTGCCGCTCGCGGCCGGTTCTGAATCAGGCTCTTTCTAGGAAGCTCACCACACTTGCCACAGTTTCCTTTGAATGAGACCACACGTGCTTTAAATTGATACAAGAAAATTATTTGAGAAAGTCAGCCGTAGCTGTCAGAGGGAGCCCAAAATAGCTTTTTCAAACAGAAAGCCCGTGCCTTTCAAGAGGTTTTGCTAAGCAGATGTGGCTTCAATGGCTGTTTGAATTAACATCTCCCCTTAAAAGCTCAGGAATGCTTCAAAGTAGGGCTTTGCCCTAGACTCTCCTCCCGTTACACCTCATGGCTGCCGTTCAAACGTTTATCTGTCTCTGCTGGTGCTTCTGTGGCGTATAAAAGAGGAAGGAGGGACTGTGGAGCGTGTTAAACCTCACCAATTTGTCCACCTTAGCGGCACAGATGTTTGCGGTGGAGCCGGGGGGATGCCAGGGTGCAGCAGAGCGCTGCGCTCCCTTCCCAGCTCCGCTGGCTCCTCCGCGGCAGCTGCTTCCACAGCCCTGCGTTCCTGGCCTTGCACCTGCGAAAAGGCAGTAAAACACCCTGCCTTTCTTCTGAGGTGTATTACATGAATTTAAACTAAAGGGTCTTGCATACATTTTTATGTTGTTAGTTGTTATTATTATATGTGTGCCTGGCTATTGCTGTCTGAAGGAAGGTGTTTAGGCACAAATGCTTCTGTGGGTTCCTAAAAAAAAAAGAGCAGCATCCATTGGGACTGAGGCCACTGGGTGTCATATGTGCTGAGCTGCAACACATGTGAAAGGCAATGAATGAGGCTGTGTGTGTTAGGTGTCTGCATGGATGAGTGTTTGCTGAGTACTTCCTAGTTTGCAGAACTGTCCTGTTGTATAAGAACTACAGGAGAAACCCTTGTCTCTGAATGCATATAACTTTTGTTATTGTTGGGTTTTATTTTTGGGTTTTTTTTGTTTTCATCCAGGAAGATTATGGGAAAAGGACAGGGGGACTATTCCAGATGTTTAGATTTATAAACTCCTAACTATGCTCTTRTATTTGACAAAAGGCCTGAAATTTGGAAAGAGGCTACAAGAAGCTGACATAGCCCTTACTACAGAGTAAAACTGCATCTAAATTATTATATTTGCTTGTAGGTAATATTGTACCTATGCAGCTAAAATTGGCAGAGCTTCCCCCTCAAATCTATACAACCTCAAATTATGTTAAWACTGCCAGTAATCAAAAATCACCTTCAGCACTTTTTCCATAAACTYTATATCCCTAAGCTTACAAACCATTCCTCTCCAGTGAGGCCCCTTTGACAGTGTCAGTGAAAAATATCAACATATGAAGTGTAAAAAGGTATGGATTGCCCGTATCAATGGGCATTTCATTTCTGTATGTAAACAAGAAGATGTGTTCACAGACAAGTGTCTTGTTGTGAACGTCACAGTTTTAATTTTGTAATCTTATGGTTTTTTTCAATGGAATCCTTTTTTATAGTCTGTTGAATTTTTTTCCCCATTATTTTTTTCAATATAATATATTGACCTCTTAATTTGAAAAACTGTCTTTCATGTTCCTGTAAAACAAACATTTTGCCTGTGATCTGGTTTGTAATGCAACACGGAAAAATCAGAAAAGGTACCTTACTGGTTTCACACTTTTTCCTGCAGCACACTGAAAATCTGTGTCACAGTCTSTCTCGTTGGCTGGTCTTCAGGAAAACCCCGTACATTTGGTCTGGTAAGGAAAGATGAAATACGTCTCTGAGATGAATGGAGTGTTAGTGAGGCAAAGCCTGACTGTTTGCAGAGAAAAACAGTGAAAGTAGCAGACCAGTTTCCCTGGGAGAATGAAGCTCGTCCTCTAATTGTCTTGATATTGGAATTTACCAACTTAGAGAGTAGCAAATACTGGGGAGTAGCACATACTGGATTATTTCAGTTAGAATGATTTAAATGCTCTGGGTAGCAAACAGTGAGTACCTGTGTTTTACAGTGTGGACACTGTATGAATACCCTTCCAAATGAATCTTGCATTTAGGAGGAGTCTGAATGCACGTCGTGTGCTACAGAGTTCAGCTGAGCAGCTTGCCCTTGAAGCAAGAACAGATGAACAAAAAGCCSCCACAACAAAACTGCTTCTGTGGGCATATTCCCAGAAAAAAAATGTGGAAAAACCACTAAAATGGTTATGAAGCCAAATAAAGACTCATGATAATTGATATATTTGGGCTGGAGATACATACAATTTAAATAAAATCATTGCCTATATCAAACATGCAGCAATTATGCTTCAAAAAGAATTTGATTACAAATATATGAAATATATTACAAATACAAATCCTCTAAATTTCAGTGCACTTATACTAGCCTTGTTAGTGTGCATTTTCAKTTTCTTTCTTTGGAAAAGTGAATTATGCATATTTTGTAATGAATTTTTGCAATCATTGGTTAGTTAAGAATCCACAGTTATACATTCAGAGGCCATTTGCTGCAAACATCTGCTCAAATTGATTTTAAATTGCTTGTTTTCTCCTGCTCATAAAAAAAGCTTTGTTAGAAGGTTGTGTCAAATGGTCGTAATCAGGATGCAYGCAGAATGAACAGCCTGGAATTAAATTCCTGATGAATATTCATGCTAAGTTGTGCCAGTGTGACCTGTGGGGCACTCCTGGTGATACACTAGAGGCAGCAAACAGTCRATATGCAGATCGTGCCTCAATTTTATTGAGGAAATGCAGTACCAACAGAAGGGCAGCTGATTACAGACACAAAAACTCCAGGCTCTCTTGCCACCCTTGGCTTGTCCTTGTAGAGGCAAATATTCCACTTGTTACAGTTATCACGTCCCAGACACGGCTCACGCTCCTGCTGGAGCTCCAGCCTGTAATTAGCAGCCTTCATCACTTTCTTTTCATAAGCATGAATGTCAAGGGCTTTTGGTGGTCATGTGTTGTTTGGGTAGATTTGTTACATTTTGCTCTGTCTCCAGTCTCATTTACTGTCTTTGTGAATGTAGGCAAGGGAGGCCATACATGGAAATAAGACAATATGAGCAGGATTATTTTGCCCAAATGTAGGTGTCCAGTGTCATTTGGAATGCCTTCCCAAGCTAGCTGCACAGGACTGACACAGCACTTAGGGTCCACCCTCTGGAGCAGTAGTGGAAAGCCCACGGTATCTAACATGACACTGTTGGTAACCAGATATCATGCTGTCAGCCTATGGATGTGCAGTCCTTAGTGCCCTGACAGCTGAAATCTTGGCAAGTTTTTCATAGGCTTTCCTCTAGTAGAGAACTGAAGATCTTGAAGGACAGTAGTCAGGTAGCTTTGCAGATGGAAGAAAACATAAAGGAGGAGGAAAACATAAAATGAGGAGAACACATGGAAAGGATTGAGAGACTCTCTGCAAAAACCATCTGTGACATGTAGGCACAGGGTGGATGTGGGGGGTGAGATCTGACTCAAAGAGGATGCCCATGTTGCTGAGTATGAGCAGGCAGAGTGGCAGCATTCCCCTCTGCGAAGGAGACGATAGTTAAATTTGATGCATGCTGCTTAGCAAGTCCCTGATCTACCCACTCACTGACAAGGTCACGCAGGTGAGATACATCCTCATTTCTAGCCACTTGCAGCAATGTGAAACTTTCATTTAGCAAAATTGTCTTTGGACCACGACTGTCTTTTGACTGTCCACAACAGAGTTTTATGTGGCACCAATGCCTAAAGTGTAACCCAACATCTCTGCTCAGCTCTGCAGGATCTTTTGTTCCTTCAGCAGCAGGCTGAGGTCAGGTTTCCAGCAGACGTAACAATAAGGTAAAAAAAAAAAAAAAAAGAGGTTATTTGAGATAGCCCCCAGTTGGCTTACCTGAAAAGATTTTCTCTTCTCCAGGAGATAGCACATCTAATATAGAATGTCACGGGTGCTGAGTCACTCCCAGGCTTTTCACCTGAGCACAGGCTCTCATTGATGCTGCGCAGAATGATCTTTTGGATAACTCAAGAATTTAAGACACTTGTCAGCTGCATTTTTCAGATCCCATTTGTAACACAGAACTCTCYGAATTCAAAAAGCTTTACACATTAGCTTTTTGGCCTCAGATACAAGCTGGCTATTGCATTCTTCTTGCACTGAATAGAGGCTTTTACAGTGCAAATGTATCCTTATCTTATTCATAGGATTTGCTCTAGCCAGCCAAGAAAACTACACTTAATTGTAAGAAGTGATTTTATTTAATCTTGAACAGGTTGTCTTTTTTTTTCTTGAATTTTGTCTCCCATAAATGCAAGATGAAAAAGGGCCTGAGGCATGTGGTATGTACATATTTATTTAGGCCTTGCAGTGATATGAATCCCTGCATGACTGAAGTTCATTGTATTAGATCTTCCCATAACATCTTTGCTCCAGATTTTGGCTTGACTTTCTTTGTGGAGGGCTGAGTATACCTTTCTGTTGTATTTTGTCTTTCATTCAGAAGGATTGTAGTCCACTATTTTTTTTTTCCTTTCTGAAAGTATTCTCAATTTAAGCATCAGTTGAATGCCCATCTTTCTGAAATGTTTGGTTAATCCACAGTAGCAAGTACTATGACTATATCTTCTCTCACAAAATCTGCCTGAGGTGTTAGCAGATAGCCTAAGCCAAGGGAATGGTTTGTTGCTGTTAGTCGGCTAGTCCTCTTCCCCTAACTCAGTTGCTCCCAGCCACACACGACACCTCCTCACTTCCACCAGCCCTGGCTTTCAGTGAACCYCCAGAAGYGAGCTAATTCATCCAGACAAAAAAMCACCAACACTCACCAACACTGKTTTTTTTCTTCCAGTTTGGTGAGCTGAGCTGGCTCACCAGTAAGTCAGAGGTGGCGCAGAGGAGAGGACAGGACCCTGCAGGCCCAAGCAGATGGGCAGAGCTGGAGCCAAGGGAGGAAGAAGCAGAGCCCACCCTGGAGGTTGGGGTGTTTTGGATGAGCGAGGGTGGTAGATGAGCTCAGCTGGCTAACTGCAGCCAGGGTTCATTAAAAGCAGTTGTGTGGGCTGGGTTTTTCTTGGACTAGAGTCCAAATGCCCTTTAATACAAGCATCTCCTTGCCCAGMTGCTCTTGTCTCTGGGGTAAGGCAGGATCTCTAACACTGCTGCTTGGGTCCTCCAGGCCAGTTCAACACCGTGGCTCMAAGGAAAAGGTATCAAACAGCATCCTTTCCTTCAGCAGCCGTGTTTTCTTTCAGAAATCTTCCTTGCTGTTACTGACAGTTCTATCAATGAGATGTGCTGAGAAAGGAGCTCAGTGTGGTAAAGTTGKAAGTAATGTGTTGTGTTTCTGGGGATCCATCAGAACTGAGGGGTTCACAAGAGTGCTGCCTTGGCCAAGGACAATGATCARTCAAACAGTGAACTAAACTGAGTATCATCTCTCCTTTCTTTCAATACCTCGCCTAAGAAAAAAACCTGAATTGTTACATAATTGAATGTTGTGGGGAGAAATACTGCTGATGTAGTTTGTGTAAAATTAACAACGGTTTTATAGTTCTAATTAATTCTGTCTCATCAGTGGCATAATATATATCTTTTATAATGTTAGCTATGCTGCTGAGRAATAACCTGAAGTAGTTGTCTAGTTGCAATTGTACACCTGAGTATGACTAACAAAGCAGTATTTTATAGTCAGCGTTTGGAAAAGGAAATCTTTTTTTCCTCTCTTTTGAATTKTTTAAGAGGTATTACAAACATGGATAATGCCAGTAAAAGATTTTTTTTCCAATTTTTTGTCTTATATGTATTTTTTTTATTTTGCTAATTTCTTGCCAAAACATGTAATTAGTATTTCTTGTTGACTGTCTCTGGAAATGGATTGCAGCTTAAAGGTAACATTCTCACTTTTTCATGCTTTAGTCCCCGATTGCTCTCAATTTTTGTTAATAAGAATATAGACTGTGCTTCTTAGAACCAGATCAGGTATAAGTCTGAACCACCAAAAGTCATCGGATTYGATGCAAATATATTATTACAGTGACCACTTATGTTTGAAAGCCCAGTAGCTACAAAAATACAAGGTCTGAGTCCTGTGATATTTTGGATCTTACTGGTTCTTGGGAGTGTCACTAGCATTTATTTGTTGCAGGGAGGTGATCACTGAAGCAACTCAAGCATTCAAGGTTTGGCAATGCCAGCTCCAAGCCTGTACCCCTTTTCAGGCTGTGAGGACATAGTCCACAGAGCCTGAGTCTGCTAAGCGTGCTGTGGGATGCTAGTCCTTCAGAGTGCCTGTTCATTGTGTCTGAGCAGACAAAGCAACCCAGGCCATTTCTTTCAGTCTTGCTCACCTTTGCCCTAAGCTCTCACATGAGTTGAATGGAGCAACAAAACAGAGCTTTATTGAGAAAGACTTGAATTTTGGCATTTAGTTCTAAAATTTAAGACATCAAGTTGCAAATAAACGAGATAAAAAAAGACTCATCTGTGAGCCCATTTTGTGCACCACCATTTGCATGCTTTTCTAGTTGCTTGGTTCTTACCTAAGATGTGTATCAAACTTTAAGACAGGAGGCCCAAGGTTCACAGTAGCAGTCTGTCTCTCAGTTCTGAATTTAATGGCATTTGGCAGATGCCTTTTTCTCAGGAAATTCCTCTCTGTCTCCTTTATTCTCAGCCTGGCTGCCTGAATTACCCAATCCAAACGTGGCCTCAGTGACTCACTCGTGTCTTTCACCTCCACTGACTTTTGAAGTCTAGTCTTTGGAAACATATGAAAATGCCCTTAACAGCTCTGTTTACAACTAGGTRCTTTGAGTACTTAGAAGCATTTTCTAATCCTTTGCTTCTATTTAGCCAATTCCTTCTTGTCTCATACAAATTGTTCCTTGTAGGGGAACTATGCATACTCTCATATTAAATAACATACAAGGCAGTTGACGTGTGGACATTTGGATAATGTCAAGTGCTCTGCTGTGCTACCGTCTTTCCAGAGAAATCACACCTGATAATTTATAAATGTAGTTATCAAACTTGATAACATATTTCTCTGCCCAGATGTATCTCAGAAGGAAAGGTTTTCTCGMCCCAGCTTTTTCATGACTCCCTTCTGACTCATTCCCTCAGGAGAGAGATCAAACTSATATCTCGAAGCTCTGTCCATCAGGCCGTCAGCTCAGCTATGGATACATCATCTCCACYCCAACATCTCTGCTGAGGTGTTTTCCATCAGGTAGAGAGCAATCTAGATGGGGAAAAGAAAGTGCTAAAGGAAGTGTGTTGCCGCAGGTGAGTGGTTAGGCCACTCATTGAGGAGAGAGCCCTGGGGCTTGGTTCCTGCTCACCAGCATGCTAGCACAAATGGATACTGAACATGAGGTACAGATGAAGTCTCTGGGGCSCAAACACTGAACTCCCCATCCTTGTTAGAGGGCTGGAATGGGTTGTGGATTTCTCATTCTTGGATGCCTGGAAGCATGAATTCATTAGTGTTTTTAGAGTGCTCTGCCTTCCCTAGCCTGTCCCAGCCCAGCCTACTGAGCCCTGGTGATTAGTGCATATCCAGGTAGCGTAGGCTTGGATCCCCTTGGGCAAAAGATTCCAGTATTTGCCACCTGGGTTGTTGCAAGCTGCTGAATRGTATCTAGGCCAAAGTGGAGTCAGTACAAAGCGCCTCGGATAAGAGGAGTGCAGCAGTCTGCTTCCTTCTGTCACAAATTAGCCCCTGTCTTATCATCTACCAGTGATTCTTCATCTTTTCATTTTTGCTAGTCAGAGACTTTCATGATAATTTCTGTGAAAATGTATTRCATAAACCATGCTTCAAAAGAGGACTTTGTGTTACCGTTGGGCTGATCTCTGTATGTGATGTATGTGATGTGCACAGGATGCTCAATAGCAGGCCCAACACTTACAGGAGTGCTKCTAAGTCAGCACAGATGCCCACATGAGCAGTGGTGAGTGGTGGTGCGAACACTACCAGGGTCAGTGTTGGTAACACCAGCTCCAGGCCTGTAGTGCTTTTAAGGATGTGAGAGCCTTAAGGATCACAGAGCCTGAGAGTGTGCTTATTATTTTCCCCAAACATGGAGTTATTTCCTTCATTGGGTGATGAACTTGAAAGCATCTCCCCTACCTCACCTTTCTACACCTGGTGTAACTGCACTTTGATAGAGCTACATCTTCTATAGCTTAGCGTTCACAGACTTTGTTGTGGGGATTTTACAGYACTCCTTGCTGATTGGTCTCTGGAAAAGAGAGAAAATTCAGGACTCARTTGCTGTGGCGTAATTAGTTAGAACATACTAAACTGTGGTCCATGTTGGTATCGGTCTCTGTGAATGCTTTCAGCCACTTACAAAGCTAGAACCTAGATGGGGGAAGCTTAAGCCCAGACGCATAATCCTACAGTCAAGGTTGGCTAAGCTTCTGAACAGGGATAATTGCTCTGCCATAGCCCACATATGGCAACTTGGTAATCTGCAGTCTAAGTCAGGAACCTTTAGAGCACTCTACACTTTTGATAAATCTCTAGGCTTTGAATGACTGTGTGTTCATAACACCTTGTGACCAGCYTGTCTTAGAAATTAAGGAGCATTTTTCATCTGAATGACATAAACATGAATCTGATGTAATTCAATGAACTTCATTGAAGTCCTTTGGATTTACTTTGGTAGAGTTGACTGCAGAATTTGGCTCTGTAAGCGTTGGCATGCACTCTATAGGWCATTGTGAGAAAAAACAACAAAGTTAGCCTTCTCTAAACCATGTTTCAGCTTGCCGATGGATYTGAACATTAAACACTGCACTCTAGTCTGATGCCAGAAATTTTACCTACCTTCAGATCTCCCCATTGTAAAATGTCTGCCAAAGCTCTAAGACTGTAGGTGTAAAACACAGTTAGGAGCTTTATACTCCGAGGCTTGCCAAGCACAGTAGGAGACTTCTTAGGGTCCATGTCTATCTTGTATTAATGACCTATATTGTAACTTTTCCGGAAAGTTAAAGTTTTAATTAGCAAAAAATAAAAAAATGCTTTAAAATAGGCCCAACGTGGCACATTATTGTTACCTTCTAAAATATAAATGTTGACAAGATTTTAATTTAATTTTATCAAAAATGTCCTCTCAGGCTATATCTACCCCATAGCTGAAGTATGAATTCCGTGGTGCCTGGTGGATCATTGATTGATGCTATCCATGAATCTTTTGAACAACCCATTTGTATTTAACCCTAGTTCAGTTTGTCCAAATTTTAGGTAATGCCAGCATCTAGAATGGACTCCTGCMAGGAATATCCTGCAAGACAAAGCCATCGCTAGCTCTTCTGCTGGAAGTTATCTGATGAAATGGCTCACAGCCTTGAGATTGCCAGGCCTGCAAGTTAATGAATCCTTGGGGGTTTTCTAGGCAATCGTTCTTTCTCTGTCATCTTTGGAACATGAGTACAGCCTACCCAGAGCAAGGCAAGTAGCAAATACAGACCTGTATTTAGCTCTGTGTACCATCCTTTAGGACAGTTTTCAGAGAAATGTAGATGCAGTAATTTAGACTGCGATCAATGTTCAATATTCTTGTGACTAAGCAATGAATGTTTTCCATGTTGTGATCTTTAGATGTAATGGGCCAGTTTTATATGGAGATGCAAAATGGATTCACAATAGCATTCATGTTTACTTGTCAAARTCTGGTAAGGTTTTAAAATTGGCTGATTATGGATTCCACTACTGTTATTCTTATTAGCTTGACTTTGGAGCAGCACAAAGGAACGAGACCAAAATTTGAAAACTGCTGCTTGGTATCTCCAGTTGATTACAAGAATTTTGCATGCTTATCACTGTTAATTCTGAGGGAAAAAACTAACTATGACTCACTAGTGATTGTGCTGTGAAGAACAGTGAGAAACAGAATAAGTTAATGTAATGTAGGTTGAATTAGCAGAGATTTCTAAGAGGGAACCTTCATTTTACTTGGCTTGGGCTGCAATTATCTTAAAAACAACTAGATAAAAAGGCCCATTAATCTATTTTTCTTCAGTGTGTTTAAACATGCTGCAACATAAAATGCCCGATAAAATCATTAAGATTATTTATTTCACAGTCTCAGTGCCTTTACTTGTCTGAATGGCACCCAGCCAACAATCTACTCAGACTGGAGTTAAAAGTGCTGAGGCGAGAGAACAGGTTAGGTAGAATGGTTATTTTTTAAAGTAACCAGCTAGTGCTTTTTGGTTAATGTGTTAAGAATTCTCACAAAAGACAAGCTTATATTTCCAGGTTGATCTATAGATGAATCTTCAGGGCACATCTTTAATTCTAGCTCTTCTATCCAGTCTCTCTTCAGGATAACTAAAATTTCTAGAATCTACTTTTATGTGTTATATTTATGCTTCATGTTTTAGAGATAACTGTAGACTTGCTGTGGTTGCCAAGACGTTGTAGCAAGTAAATGCTGTAACCAAAAGACAGAAGATAAACCACAGATGCAACCACAACAGTTACTTAATTAACAGGAATCACCCTCAAGTTGTGATTTTAAATTGAATTGTGTTCTCTTTCTTCCCATTTTCACCACCGTGGCTGCTTTAAATCTCTATGTGCTGACTACTCCAGTCCTCAAAATCCTTAGGGTATAAGGCTACAAACACAGAGACCCAGTCTCGATGTTTAAGCTAGTAATTAAATCACAGTGCAGGGTGTGATTCTGTAAGCTTTGTGTTGTGAATCCATGTATCCAGGCTATGATGTAGTTGGACTGATATAGTTATTTTGGTTGTGGATGCCAGGGTTATGGYACATTGTGCATTGTTTCTTTGAGGTTTTCAGTATTCTAAAACTTAGAGGTCTGAGTGTAGAAGTAGTGAAAGCTGTGTCACTTCTCCMAAACTGGAGTCAGAGAGGCTGTTTAAGTTAGTGGGAGTAATTTATTAGAGTCCATTGAAGATGCTCAGGAGAAGAGTATATCCTAACTCAAGGAATCAATGAATAATGTGCATAGGAATTTATCTCTCGAGGCCATCTAATCCAACCTGCTGCTCAAAGCAGGCTAACCCGTTAGGTCAGATTGTTCAGGAATTTTGAATTTTGGTGAATTTTGAATGTGTAGGTCTGAGAATGGAGACTCCACAATTTTTCTTTCCACTATTTTGCTTTCTTTGTATCCGTAGAGAATTTTGGTTGCTGCAATTTGTGTTCATTGCATCACATTGTTTTGCCGTACAACTCTGAGAAGAATTTGGCTCTTTTTTTCCCTTTTTCTGTAAACATTTCCTCTCTTTCCTCCCCTCCCAGTGATTAAAAAAAAAAAAATCCACAAATAGATCCCCCTTAGCTTCCTCTTCTTTGGGCTGGAGAAAAATTCTGTCATTTTCTCTTTGTGCTTCCTAGATCCCCTTTTTCTCTTGGTGGCCTTCCACTAGACTTCTAATATGTACTAAGGAGACCCAAACTGGACATAGTGCTCCAGATACCAGATACTGTTTACCGTTTCACTAGTGCCAGATAATCACTTTACTGGAACATTGCACTCTTGCTAGTGTAGTCAGGAATGCTACTGGCTCTTGTTCAGTTTGTTGTTCACCAGGACCCCTCATTTTGTTTCTGCAAAGCTGCCTTCCAAGCAGTCTGTCTGCCCTGTTGCAGTTTAGTCAGTCTTAGACATAGGATTTTACATTTGTCTTTATGTTTCATGAGGTTTCTCTCAGCCCATTTCACCAGCTTCTTGAACTCTCTTTGGCAGCCTAACCTCTTGGGATCACTCACTTCAGTTTGGTGTCACCCAAGAACTTGTTGAGGAGCAAGGAGTGAGACCATCATCTAGGTTATTAAGAATGCATTAAACAGTGCTGCCCTCAGCACTGACACCTATACAGTGCAAGTAATATCTGACTTCCGCTTGGACTTCAAACCACTAATTGCTAATTTTTGAACATGATCATCTGTCCAGGTATCCATCCACTTTGTAGTCTACTTATCCAATCTGTATTTCACCAGTTTGTCAACAGAGGAACTATGGGAGATTGACTGTATCAAAATCCTTGCTAGAATCCTTCACCTCAGCTATATAAACTACAGAATATTCATTGCCATCTGCCCTGCCTGCCTGGTTTCTTGCACACTGGTATGAATCACTCTTCTGCTTTCAGGAGGTAGAACCTGTAAGCCAACCTAGTCCYCTTTGCTCTTCAAGGCAGTCTTCAATTAACTGAAATCAGCGCGTTTGGCATCCTGGATCGTTATTTTGCTGCTTTCTGTCCTCATTTCCGTTAGGATCTTAATCTACACTATCTCATGGTTACAGCAGCTACATCAACCCTAGATCTTCACATTCAATTCTTTCTTATTTGCGAGGTGGGGTACCTTCCCATCCCCTGATGCTGCCTAGTCCAAAAACTTTCCTTAGTGCACTGCACAAATTTCCTCTATTGCTTGTGCCCTCCAGTATTGCCTTTTCAACAAATGTTACAGCAGATYGTGGGAACCAGGATTTGCCACCGCGAGGCTTCTTCTGTATTTATAAAAAGCTTTATCCAGTTCTTCTACAATGTCACCCTTTTTGGCTTCGTTCCTTCTTTGTGGTATGTGAGTGGCTGAATAGCGTGCAAACATTTATGTCAGATTGAGACTCACAGCCTGAAACAGTCTCCTGGATTAAGATGCCTGCAGACATGTATGTCTCAGTAGCATGCTAACTCATCTCCATGGGGCCATTCCCCACCTTCTGAAAGTCATTCCCATGACCATGTGGATGTCCACATCCCCCTTATACCTATATTCCTCATCCTGTCCCCTACACAACAGTCTCTAAAGATGTGAATGGAGCTGTATTCAGTTTTTTCATCTTCATACCACCTCCATTTCTTAAAAATTGCAGTAGACAGYATGGTCATCATTTATATAGAAAAATCCAATCACTTATGTGCAAAAAATGAAAATCATCCAACAGATGTTAAGTTCTGTAATTATATCTTAAGTTATAGACACGTAATAAAATGGAATGRTAAGCTTTATAGGCCTTAACTGGCCAGACACCTGGGGGTCTGTAAACCATGGGCACCTGGGGGTCTAGTCAAGAATCTGATATTCTCACACTTAGCCTCAGCRCATCAATTCCATAGAAAACCCACTTCAGGCACTGAAACCTCTGTGTGGGTCTGAGCCTAAGCATCTCCTTGAAAGAGTAAATGAGGATACAGAAATTTTCCTGCGACAAGATATTTCATATGGTACCATAATTCTACTCTGTATATTACCCAAGAATGGCATTGAGAGGCAGTGTATGTTCATATTTTCCCATGAATCTGTAGACCATTTCTGCWAAATTAGCCTTAGCCTGGGGATACTTTTCTGTATCCAAATTAAAATCTAATTTCTGTGGCTCAGTATTACTACAAAAGGTGACAAATATACATATTGAGGCAACTGCTCTGTAATCCTATTGCTTTCAGCATTTGTGACTTAATGTAGCACTTAATAAACAATTTTGCCAAGGACAAACAGGAAAGGAACTCTCATTTCGGTTAGTCATCTCTGTGTTATCTCTGCAGTGCTAATAGAAACTTAGTCAGATACTATATTTGTCTGGGAACTAAGCAGCTTGGTTGCCGAATGCAGACAGAGGACAGTTCTGCTGAGTAAGAAGCTGCTATTTTTATACAGTCATGTCTTGTAGATGAGATACAGTTCAAGCACAAGTTTTGTGTCACTGGGAACACTGAATAAGCAGAAAATTTAGTRTGGGAATTCAAATGCTGTATTTTGATTAGACAGTTAGGCTGTCTTTAGGTCTAAACAAAAGTAGAAAACTCCAAAAATAAATACAGGWTGCGCACAGGGCTCAACTAAATATATAGCAATGAGCCAAGCTTTGGAAAAAATGGCTGATAGTGCAAGGGGAAAAAGGAGAAAGATGATAAAAAGTGAGAAGTGGTTTTATCTTCTAGGAAGTAGCTGCATATCTCTTTCTTCTTGACATAACCGTCCCCCTTATTCTTTAGAATAAGATTTTGTGACACAGAATAATGAATAGTTTTCATATTAAAATTTGATACATTGTAATTGTACAATTGTTTTCTCACTGAGGAGAAGGTCACATCAAGAACTGCAAGAACTGTACAACTATATTGAACGTGGTGCAAGTCAATGATATTTCAATAGCAATCTGGAAACTGGAAATTCTCTTCCAAAGCCTAGAAAACAGAGACTTAAAGCACAGCATTCTTACACTAACTTGACAAACTGAGCCTGCCTTGAAAACAGACCACGCACATTGCTTGGCCTCTCTGTTGTATAAGGCAACACTGGGGTCAAGGGCAGGGCATCTTTTAGCCAGAAGTGAGACTATGTGAAGTCATCTTCTTACAAGGGATGGTATATGCACATTTGAGGGTTGAAATTGTCTTCTGTTGACTGGGAACATTTTTGAGCACAACTCCTAACAGCCTAATAATGTTACGAATTTACTTAATAAAGAGTAAAAACAYGTGGACTGTTGATGAAGAAATCAACATCTCTGCTGCTGCCATTTGGCAACRTTTTGAAAAACAGGTAAAGAGCTGGTGAACAGTACACTTGTCATTAATTTGTCAAGTCAACATATTAATGTGCTTGGAGTTGAGTTAGTGGTGGCTCAGCCAACCATCAGCTTTCTAAACACTGAGAGTGGTAGGAGAAATTTGGGAAGCCTGGAAGAAAGTTTAGTTTGGCAAAGACCTGCAGAACCAAATAAAGGAGAACTCCAGGGGCAGACCTTCTCCATCAGCTTGTGTGACAGCTTGAGTGAGCAGGGGGATTAGGCTATGGCAAGTCAGGAAATCAGCTAGGGGCAATCGTTAGCCCCAGTAGGAGAGCTCTGGGGCAGGAAACGGGAAAGCCTGTGAGTCTGTTGACCTTCTGTTTTCAGAGTTCTTCTTTGATGAGCTCATAGGCCAATATCCTCCTAGGCCTACTAACAGTGAAATACAGAAGTGGTTGTTTCTCAGGTTGCGGGCTCTTTCATGTGGGTTCAACATTTTTATCGGCCTTAATGAAAGTTTCATTCATAGGAGATGAAGAGAGCTGGCTCTCAGTGAGTTTCCCGTGTAATCAGAAAGATATAATTCTGTGTTGCTGTTATGGAATGCGCTACGTGTCCTATCTGACTGCCTGCTCATTCTAACCCTTTTTTCAGTAAAATGAGGGGATCAAATCTAGAGGATTGACTAGGAGAGGCAGTAAATATTTTGTAGCAGTCTTCTAGGTCACTTCAGTAATGATCATCCATGCTCTTCTCTGTTTCACATGTGTAAKATGTAAAATTTCTTCCCTCCAAGGACAGAGAGATGAGCTGTATATGGGTGGGTTCTGCTAGAGAGCCCTTGGGTGTCTGTAGAATCCCATTCCTTTCAGGATATCAGTGTGTGGCCATCACTGAGGTCCCACATGCCACCTCCAAATTATCCCCTGCAATTAAAGTGAAAAAGCAAGCTTTCTACTTGCTGAAAAAAGAATCCTAGTTTTATATACTAATAATTAACATAGTTTTAAAATTTTCAAGTTTGATTAGTAAATTTTATCAGAATAAGATTGTTTACTGTACTGTCTTTCCCATTCCTGCTAGGCCTTAGGTGAGCTGAAGTCATTATAGAGCGACAGTAGCTTCCTAAAGCATAATCTGCTTGTGTACTTAGGGTTTGCATATGCAAGTGAATGGCCTAGTATATTTTTTATCTAAAACTATCTAAAGCGGTGTGAAATAAATAACTATTTCTGGTTCTTTTCAAGCTATAGCAAAACTAGAAGCAAAAACTGTGCAATATAGTCCTGAAGAATCTCTGCCAATCACACTGAAATAGAATATTAATTCCATGAATTCCGTGGTTTCAACTCCAAAGATGAAGTTTCTATTTTGTTTTCATATTTTTTCTTTTTTGTGCCTTTTTTTTTTTGCTTTAAAAGAAATAGTCAAGCATAGATAATAGGGTCATATCAAATTTCATTAATGTTTGTTTAATCTGCTATACATAAGTATTTATCCAAAATGTAAAATATAAGTCACAAAAATGTTTCTTTTCTCAATGTTTTTTCTATCTCATAGGTCTTCACCACTAGAACTRGCAGAAGTTCCTTCCAAGGAATGGGAAAATAAACCAAGCAATAGGTTTGTTTTGCTTTCAAAACATTTTCYTTTTTTTCCTGTTCAAGCTAAATTTGACAGAAATGAAACCTTAACTTTGATGGAAAATGTTGTCGGTACAAAACTGTAGWCAATGTCCTCTTTATGGGTCGTATTTTGCAAAGATCCAGAATGCAAAGTGGATGGCAGCTAACCATGTAGACTGAAAGCTTTCCATCTGCTGCTCTGGTGCATTAGATGGAGAGAAGTCTCTGTCTTCTAGTTGTGGCTGAAAAGCAACATATATCTGCTAGCTGGGATTGCCCTCTTGGTATATATGCTGTAGACAGTTAGGGCAGGAAAGATGCTACTTTTTGAGTGCAGCAGAGAACCAAGCTTTGAGAGACATCCCAGGCATTTCCATCCTAAGCATTCCTGCAGCCTGTGTTCAGGATTCCTATAGCAGACCTTAGTCTTTGTGGAGCCAACTGTAAACCCTACAAGAGAGAATGCCACATCCATGCTGCARTTTCTTTTATCTGTCTTTATTGTGATGGATAATAAAGACAATATAAAGTTTTCTTCTGTAGGATTCAGAATATCCATTCATACAGAAGACASTATGTTAAGGTTTTGGTACTTAGAAAAAGAGGTGTTTCATTAAGATGGGGAGCTGAAGATTGCAAATTATAGAGGTTGTTATTACAGCTCTTTGGCTATAAAGGCAGCAGTAACCTGGACAAATGCAGAGGTGKCTTCTATTTAGATTTTATGACCCGTATTATACTTCTTCATAGTCCCATTTTGCCAGGTGATGCACAAGCAAAGAATAAAATCCAATTCCATGGTAGCTGAGCCAGCTTACTGTTACTCATGCAGAGGGAGTCTGAAATCTGTGAAAAGCATTTGCATAAGAAASAAGATTTTTATGTTTCTTTGACAAAAATCTGAGCTGCTTTGAAATATTAGCTTAGCCTAAGATTGGAATAGTCTTGCTTTAGAGATTCTCAACATGCTACAATGTCAGTCAACAGGATAACTGTTTGAGTTCTCTAGGATACTAGAACAATGGTATATAAGTCTTCAAAGAAATGTAATAACAGGGACATTCCCCTATATGAATCAAAATTACTGTGATTTCTGGCAGAAATTCTGTTCCCGATGAAGGATCTTCTTATTAGCTCCTGAGAAGGCAGAATTTCACTATCAGTTCTCGCAGCTGCTTGTACTCTAGCACCTTCCTTTCTGGAGTGGATAGCACTAGTTTAATGCCTGTGATTTAAAACAGATGCATTAGACAAATGTATGCGTATGTGTGTGTGTGTGTATCTCTAAAATGCAAGAGATTTTACTCTAATCTAGTCAGAAATTACTGAGGAGACTTTTGTAGGCAATTATTTTTATTGTTGACTATCACAAAGTACGTATACCTATACGTTGGCTAGTTTTTCACTGATTTGATAATATCACTGCTACCTTTTAGAACTTTCCTGCTTTCTGTACTGCTATTACTGCTATCATATCAGAGACCTTAGAGGTAAAAATACCTGGCTTCTAATTTTCCAGATGTGGTACCCAACTRTTTTGACTTGATATCAGATGAAATTGTATGCACCCTACCTGTCAAAAACACCCAATCAATAGTAGAAAGAGGAGTGTGAGATATGCATTGATGCAGGTATCGGCTTTCTTTAAAGCCATTGAAAAAAGGTGTTTGCCTCAGAGAAAGAGARAAGAATGAGAGGTAGGAATAAGAAGCAGAGAGAGCGAGCAAGGGAGAGAGAGCTAAATGACCCTGTTCCTACCTTAGGGAAATTAAGCTAGCTGTGCTCCTTCAAAATCACCAGGTTAAAACCAGAAAGAAGCAAGTTAAGAGATACCATTACACTGTTAGCATTGGATTCCTGCTCTTTGCAATCAAAACTTTCAAAACTGTGTATTATATGTCTTCCTGTTGCTTTAAAAACTCAGCCAAACTGTCTGAACTAGTGATAAGCATTAAGCAAAAAGCCACAGAAAAACCTCAAACATTACCAAAAAAAAAAAAAAAAAAAAAAAAAACCAAAAAACAACCAACAAAAAAAAAAAAAAAAAAAAAAAAAAAAAGCTTACCTTTAAACACAAGTGGACACACTCATAAACTTGTACACACAGAGGAACACACAGACACATGCACAGAAGCCACATAGACTGAGGCCTACACAAGTTAATTCTCTCTCCCTGAGCCTACTTAAAAATAAACATCTTTCTATGCTGGTGYCATGCCTGATTTCTGGTTAATGGCAATGCTGCTCTTCCTGGTTTTAAAATAAATATATTGCACTGCACCAAGAAACTCCAGCCATTCACACCTTTGCTACTGCTATGGATCTTGCTCTTTCTTCCACACRGAATTGCCTGGGCTTACAAAACTGGCTCTTTCTGCAGCACAAATGACAAACACTCGGAGCAGATTCTTAAACCGAGGATCGGTCCTGAGCAGTACAAGGTCACTGCATTGCTTACTCCAGTCCTACACAAATATGCCCTGATCCAAGATAAATATTTTGGAAATAATTTCCCTCTGCAGTGCATAGAAAATGTAGTATAACAACAACTGGATTAAAAATAGTAAAAGTCAGTTAACCTAAACCTTATAATCATAACTTTGGGGGCTTTTTGAAATTTCAAGAAAGGAATGTGTTTCAGCTCATGATCTGAAGARTATTAGGGGAGCATTGTGTAATGTGCAACCAAATCTTGAAGTCCTTCACCTCTGTGATTCCTACTGATGGCCACACTAAGATTCACTGAATGTGCTCTACCTCTCTGGAAAAATTATTTCAGTTTTGCCCAGGAATTATGTAGCTTGAGAAAGGGTGGCATGGAGCAAGCATTGGCAACTCAAGGTTTATGAGAATTCACTGTTCAAGAATAAAGTCTATGGAAATGCATTTTCAGAATGTTTTATTGATTAGAAAATAAAGCAGAGGAGATAAGGCAAAAGATGCTATAGAGTTTACTGATCAGTAGGTAGACAGAGACAGTGCAATTTCTGGGATGTAGTCTCTACTGAGAGTTTGTGGTTTTATTCAGCTGAATGTCTGGACTAGACTTGGCTACATATTAGAAAAAGCAGATCTCATTTTTTTGGCTTGAAATGTCAAAGAAATTGTTCAGTAGAAACATGAAAGCCTGCATGAGCTGAGCGGGAAAGGAAGAGACCGTTGTGTAATAAGCAGGAGTYGAGGAGGTGCCTGGGGAATAGCGTTTTCCATTACACCCACTGAGAGCGAAAAACTTAGTCCTGAGCTTATCCTTTCCTGTGTGTTCGCCCTCTCGATTTCTGAGAAAGGCACTCGCTATGTTCAGATGTAGATTCATTTTTCATTTCTCATGCAAATGTTAACAAACCGACCATGTGCCTAAGTTCATGATGTTCAGCACTTTTGCAAGAATATGCAGCTGCCAAGGGCTTGCGGTGGCTCAGGATGTTTGCTGGTGCAGACTTCTGCAGGGATGATAAGTTAGCTCCCATACAAGCAGCCTTTTCATTAGGCTTGCACTGATTGAGACGCGGTGGAATCGATTTTTCAGGCAGCRCACCATTAGTGGGTTAACTTCCCTTGCCCCAAGAGGGCTGCTTGTGTTAAATGAGATTAATGTTAATTTTAGATACTTAAAAACAGAAGTCATTGAGGAATAATCATTTTAGAAAGCAGGGCAAAGGACAGTTTGCTCCCTTCTAGTGATGATTCAGAGGACATGTTCCAGCACAGAGACCTATTTCGAAAGAAGAGGAAAATGTCCATTTGACGTCAGCCGTTGGAAACTGCTCCTTTCTTCTGTTTCTATTTCTATGCTCTGCGAGCAAATACCTTAGCCCGCCTCTGGTATAGCGCTGAGGGTAGATGAGTTTTTGAGATCCATGTAGAAAGRAAGATGATAAGCAGGAATTCTGCTGTGGTGCCCAGAGAGGGAGAGCACCGGTGGCATCTCTGGGGCTGCTGCTCTGCCGGGTGCCAGCTGGTGAGGTTTTGCCTTGCAGGATGAGCCCCTGCCTCTGGCAGCCCTCTGGAGATCACGCAGCTCTCAGGAGATCCCCAGAAACCCAGAGGCTGTTGACAAGYGAAATTGAAAACTTCCAAACATGTTCTGCTTCCACAGGAACTAGACTTCCAGGTCACAGGGCAGGTATGACTTTTTTTGGAAATGCAGCTCTGCTTCCCCTWAACTAAGGCAGATTCTTTCAACGTGACTGATTGGAGCCCATTCACGTCCCTCTTCTTGAGTGGGTTGCTTGCATATATTAGAGAAATAAGTCACTCATTCAGCTTTGCATCCTCTTCCTGACCAGGTTTTCCTKGCTCCATTACCTTGCCTTGCACTAGCCTTGTTGGTTTATACAAATTCTACAATATCTTGCCAGAATTGCTCTTTATTACTTTCTTAATGYAAATTTTACTAATTAATACACTRTTGAATCAGTAGTGAGAGAACACTTGTTTTGTTTTSTTTTAATCAGTTTTACAAGGGCCCTGGGAGGCACCTTTCAACCCTGGACAGCTATAGCAGTGCCCTGAGACCCCCGGGGCTAGACTTGGGCCGCCGAGAGCGAGCGGGGCGTGGAGTCGGAGCGAGGCCGCGCTTGCTGCTGGCGCGGGAGCCGGGCGCTGCCCGGCGCTCTGGGCACACGCGCTGCTCGCTCTGCCGGGAGCGGCGCCGCGCGCGTGCACCGCTCACCGGCACCTCCGAACCCGCGCGCTGCGCCCGCCGCCCTCGCCTGCACGCTCGTGCCAGCGAGCTGGCTCCCGCGAGCGGGGGACAAGTAAGGTCATGCGTTATTAATCCTTTGCCATCCACGGCTCCTTCTGGTCTTTTGTCTAAACAGGCTGCTTTTCTCATCTGCTGAAACAGGAGATGGCAGCAGGAGATGCAAGCAGCAAAACGCTCCCCGGGTGATGTTCATGAGCCCACTCTTCATTTTTTCCACAAGCAGGTCAGCCCAATTTCACAGCATCTCACTTTTTCCTGGTTCTTGTTGACCTAGCATGGGCATCTCAGCATAAAAAAAAAAAGAAGAGTTTATGGCATGTTCCTTCTGTGGGATACAGGCCCAAGTTCAACCATTTGCAGTGAGCCTAGGTCAATTCTCAGTGGCAGTGCCAGTTTGCAGACTTGTTTCCTTTCTGAAGGAAAGAAACAGCATCAGCTCAAGCCTTGATGGTGCCAGTGTGGTGCTGGTGCTGGGCATCCTCACGGGTTCCTCTCTCTCTCAACTCCCAGCTCTGGACAAGGAAGGGCTCCTGGCAGGCAGGCACAAGCTAAGAATAGGTTTTAGTATTATTTTGTATTTTATTTCTTCACAGTTTAGGAAATAGTAACAAAAAACTGCCAGGGTGTAACTTCTGCCACCTGTTTTATTCTCTTGTTTAACAAATAATAACTCAAAAGGCCTGAATTCCTTCTCTGTAGTTTCTGATGAAACTTTAATCACTTCATAATTTTAATAATTTTAAAGTGTCAAAAATAATGTATAAAATAACTTTTTATAGGGTACTGGATATCTTCAGGGACCATTAGTGTAGCACTGAATAAGTGTAGCACCTTCAGTCTGACTCTACTTGTTTTCAATGACTGAAAGCTTTCTTTGTCTCATGGCCAACTAATCTTTGCAAACCAAACTGAAGCTCTCCGTTCAGTTGCTCTTCACTAGTGTTCGTCAGTGGGATTGTTATCGTGGCAGAGAGGACAAGGAGTTTATGGACGTGGTCAGGAGATTATCTTATCAATACTGTTTGTTCTTCCTGATCAGAATGAAAGCGCACAAGAGGTGTAACAGGTTTTGGACCATTGGCCTTGCTCATAAACAGTGAATTTGCTTTTCCAGAGCTTAAACAAGATTCATATAAGCTCAGTGTTGTATTGCACAACTTAAAGATTTTGAAATGATCTGAAAGTTGAAGTATCAGCCAGCTGGTTTGCTGACGAGAGCTGAAAGCCCTACTGTTCATACCAAATTAAGCACTAAGGTAAAAAGTTAATCAAGAAAATTCCATTTCAACATCATGAAGAAAAGAATTCATTTTAGACCTGAACAAACTCAGCTTTTCCAAAGGCTGAATAGTGACTTATAAAAATGTGCTCTTGAATTTGCCCTACATGGTTTTGAAGGCAGAGTACCCTGTGCTCTATTCAGAGGATATGTGTACATATGCAGGTATCTATGCCTTGAAATTGTAATTTCAGAACTAATGCTGAATAATCTTGAAACATTATGACACAAATATGCCTTAAAGCAGTGCAAAGTCTCACAGTAGCATCTTCAAATGTAAAGAAAATTAAATAATACTCAGTGCTTTCACTAAATACAGCTTTCCTTAGGAATAATTCTGAAACCAGTCTATATTGTTTCTGGTATTGCTTCATAGCTTTTTTTTCCAAAATACTTGTCACAGTAATAATAATGTGAACAATTCTGCGATATCAAGGGACCCTGTAGATATATGGTTTTGTGCGTGCCCTGTCCCTGATGTATTAATTCCCATATAACATCTGTTTTCTTCTTCCTTGCTTACTGAGGCTTCTAGTGATGTGTTAGGTGGTATTCAGCAATCACTTGGAGTACTCATGAGYACAATAAATTTTGATTTTTTTTGTACCAAACTACTTCTGAAAGACACAGCCACAACAACAACAAAAGAAGTTAATGATTTCCAGAAAAATTTTAAAACTTTAAGTGCATTTGTATGTGTGGTAGATTGGACTGGTGGCACCATCTATTAAGATTGCACAGCAGTTCCATTACAAAAAAAGTTCCTCTTTCAGTTGCTTATGACTTTCCAAAATTTAACCTTGACATTTTTAACAATGGGTACTTGCCTCAGGCYGAATCTAAAAACTTTCAGTCAAAATGCATCTTTCCAGTAATAAAACTAGGGAAAAGTACAACATCCTGTGCATAACAGAAGCTTGTGGTGACCTTTTTGCATGAAATTCTAAAGATTTGAAACAGAAACATTTGGCAAGGATGAGTGAGGTRTCTGGTATGTGCTGTTATTCCTACCTTGAAATTGTAGATTAATCTTGTTTCCAAAGACAAAACTTACTAAATAAATGAAAAGGACAAGTTCTTTTACCCTTAAATGCTGGGAATTCAAAACAGACATTCGTAAATATAGTGTATGTAATTTTCTAGTGTAATTTCTTTGGACTGGGTGGAAATTGTTGGGGTAAATATATGGGCTAGACTAGGGTCTTGCTTTGGCAAAGGAAGGACTTCATTATTGTGAATAGGACTCTTATTGGTTGTTTGTAGTAAGAAGTGCTGAGATACATGATTTATAGACCATTTCCTCAGGTTGCAGATTAGAACTGCCCTGTTTATGAGCAATTATTATGAGGCCAGTATGATTCAGCTGCTGAAACTGGTTCCTTCACAATCTGTGCTGTACTGAGAAGCCTAGAGCAGGGGAGAGTCTACAGCAACTTTCATCTCAATAACTGACACTTAGGGAATCAGAATATTTTAGGTTGGAGAAGACCTTGGAAGCCATCTGGCCCAAACTCCTGCTTTTAGCAGAAACTGAAGAAGCCAAATTAGAGCCTTTTGCAGAAAAAAAACAAAACAAAACAAAACAAAAACCAAAAAAACCCCCAAAACCTCTTTTAGTCATTTTAACTAAATATTATTTTTCTTAAAAAATTACTCCCTCTGCTAGAAAAACACATTTTTTAGGTCAGTAGATCTGTTTGTATCTTATGTCATGTGAGAACAAACAAGGAGGGATAAATTAGTAAAATTCTTAACAGAAGAAACACAAAGTGTGAAATTCTTGAAAGCAGCTGTTCTGCTATTAACATTCCTCAGGCGCTGAGCAGTTTTCAGATCAGCTCTAAGCCTTGCCAAGTTAATTGTCAGTGTAGCTGAGGTGGTTGGTGGAAAGACTTTTGGAAATGGAGTCTTGTTATTGTTTGCGTGGGTCAAATGAGGGCAGCTTTTAGTGATCTCTGAACTGTGAGGTTAARTGCTTGACCTGATCAGATTGTCAAGGAGGCAGAAGGGGGCAACTCAGACAGAAAGAGCTGCTGCTTTAAGCAGCACTGGTTCCTCCATACAGCCTTCCACACAGTTACACCAATATAAAGCAAGAGGAGAGCTCCATCCCCTAAGCTAACACAAAATAACATCTGAAAGAAAGTTATTTAACAGACACAAACCCTGTCTGTGAGATGTTGATCATGTCAGCAGTCTGCTCACRTCATGAAAATACCTTTGCCTAGCTTAAAAATCCTTTACTAATATTTGCTTTTAATTTATTTTTAATGCAGATGTTTACAGCAGTATGCAAAGTATCGACTAGCAGAATATAAATATCACAGCATAGGAGCTTCCAAAAACATTTAGCTAGTAATGGTGTTTAATAAACACATTTCTGGTATGACTGACCAGTCCACTTAGTAAAAATGATGGGATTTTTCAGTAAAACAACAGGCTGACTTCATGCTGATCATGCTTTTATAAAACATCAGATAATACTCTTGAAAACAGAAACAATCCTGAAAGGTTCCTGCACTAACTCTCATATTGGCCAGGTGCTGGCAAAGCCAAATGGCCCTTGCTTTGAACCACRGCTGCTTTTTGGACAGAAATGCCTCTGGAGGAATCCTCCTCTGCTGCAAAGCCACTGCGCTCCATCAAGTAGGAACCTGAAGTTTCAGGAGATGTTGCTGCATCATCAGTGGAGACTTTGAGCATCCCACAGGGATGTTAGACTGCTAAGATGGGATTAATGTCACCTAGYTTTACATATCTGAAATGCATCCATTTAGTCTGAGATGATAATCCGTTTAGTGCTCACAGCAGTCRAGGRAGGGACATTGTCACCTCCAAGGAGGAAGTCCTTAACCTCTGAGGGTTTCTGTTGGTCCCTGCCAAGTGAGCACAGATGAGGAGCTGAGACCGACCATGGCCTTTATTTTTAGATAGCTATTTTTAGTGTCCCAAACTATGTACACATGTAGTTCTCACTAGAAAGGTCTTAATACCTGGTCCATAGAAGTCATTGTTCTTTATCAAAGTATTGTCTACAGAAAGAAAATTAAGAATGCATGAGAGAGGAAAAATTAATAAAAAGTTGAGAATAGGCAGGGATATCTTAGAGATTAAATTCTTCAGAGTGGAGAAATGTAATGACCACCTTGCAAACCCTGAGATGTTACTTGCTCTGCAGTACTAAGAAATTCCTGTTGACATTGATAATACATTGCTGATTGCCTGCACTGAGTTGAAAGCTTTGCCAATATTGTAAGGCAATCTACATAAGATTCTATTCTTTAAGTTTTCAGCAGGTTTTCAGCCTTTCACAGATCCTTCTCTGAAAGCAATAGGCTGCCRATTAATTCATATTCAGAATTTCTAGTCCCATATAAAAGAAGGTAAAAGAGATAAGCATTTTCTTAGGCTATTAACACTCAGTGATCAAATGAATATTGTTTTGCAATTGTATATTGACAATTTTTATTTCCAAACTGTCTGCCAAGTGCTAACGTTTGACATATGGGTCACATTTGACACAGGGTGAAAAAGAAAGGTATCCATATTCTTTTTTCTTTTGGATTTATTTAAGACATTTTCATTTATTTTGATTTTGCATTGGACCATGCAGTGATTTTCATGAATAACCTCCTTACCCAGGATAGGTCTTACTTAAACATTAATTTTATTCAAGTCATCAGCTAGCCTAATCAGACCTGCAAACATCTGTTTGTGAAGGCAGATAGTGCATTCAGTTTACAGAGTGCATAGAGTCTGTAAGCAAAAGCATCAATTTATTTAATCCATTAGGTAAAAGAAAGTAAGGATTTTGTTGAACAAATTCAGGTCAAATACCGTGCTCTTCTGTCTAGTTGTAAACATCACATCAGAGACACACTGACACCAATASTTATTTTGTGATTTCCAGGGAGTCTTTTTAAAACACTTCCAGCTTATCTGTGATGGCAAGGAGCCTCAAAACAAGCATTTGCTAATGAGTCCTACAGACATATGGCTATATTAATCCCTTTTCTTATTTCTTTTTCTGTTTACCAATCTGAAATCATGTGCAAAACTGTCATTTTTGGAGCATGCATCAGTCTAAATCATTTCAACCAATAATCAGACACACAAATGAAAATAATATTGTTCCACTAACAGGCAAATAGTTACTATTACTAAGGAAAATATTATTCAAACTGATTAACTTCAAGATGAGCCTTAGCTGGCTGCAGTTTGACCCACTTTCTCTTTTACTGGATTTACTGCTCAAAGGTCAAATTCACTTTTTTCTGAATTTCAYGTTGCTTTTAGCTGTCATTCAAAGTGCACAGCAAGCCACTGTCATCGTGTGTTTATTTATTGTTCTGTAAGCAAAAGCCAAGGACACATTTTTAGATTAAAAGTATTCACTCAGGCAGCATTAARGAAGAGAAACCTAGTACTGCTGAGTAGCAATGTGAAGCCAAAGACTAGAAGTATTTCTTATTTTTCTCCCTTGTGATCAAAGTATAGGATCACGGCCTCGGAAGGCAGCCCTCGCTAGGAAGGACTCCCGCGGCCCCTCTGCCGGGGGAGGCCTCGCTGAGGCTCTCCAAAGTGTCCCAAAGTGTACAAAAAGTGTCCCTTTTGTAYGCCTGATAAAACCTCCTTGGAAGCAGGGGCTCAACCCTAAGGCTCTCACCCAGCAAAATCTCCCGTTTGGGCTTGCAGAAATAGCAAGAGTTTCCAGGGAGGGAATTAACAACAACTCTTGCAAATCTCGAGCTGTGGCCAAGATTTGTTCCGAGTGTTGGATGTGAGTCCCTTTTGCCTGCTCCTTTGCTGGACTTGGTTCACGCGGCTGCTTGACATCTGCACGTCTGTTGTCTTCCCAAACTTGGAAAGAATGGAGCAAGGGATGCCGAGTGGGGAGGAGGCACTGGGTGCTCYACAAGAAGCACCTTCTTTAGGTGAATAGGTTTGCCTCCAGCCTGTGCCCTGCTGAATAGTTTTGCCTCCAGCCCGTGCCCTGCTACCCCACAGCTGAGACTCCTAGTATTGCTGCAAAATGACAGCCTAAAAGACCATTTTCATCCCAAAAAAGGAAATGYATTTTCACATCTATATCCTTTGGTGCTTGTGTGAGCAATAATTCTGATGGGCAGGGTGCAGCCTCAGAGTCATGTTACTKTTTCCTGCATCCCAGGGCAGTGCAAATGTTTCAAATTCTGCAGTGATCCATTACCCAAAGTAAAATTGTCTAAAACCGTTGCTTACACACATGCACACACAGAAAAAAATTCTTAATGCATAACGCTGTGTATTTTGTAAGACCTGGTCATGAACCTGTCATGCTAGATGCTACATAAATATGAAAAAAAGAAACCAAAAAGAAAACATRCAGCCCAGAGACTCTCTTAACTTTCTTATGTGAAGAGCAGGCAAAAGCCAGCTTTCTGGCAGATTGGATGATTAAAGGTTTGGGCCCAACTCTAAGATGAATCCTCAAGCTGAGATGATAGCAGAGATGCAGCCAGAGCTCAGACGTTCAAGTTCATTAATTAGYCACAGAATTGGTGTATGTTCCTGTGTTTAGTCAGTGCTACAGCTTGCTTTACCACTGTATTACCATACTTGCGAAATCATTGGGTCCACAGTGAGATAAAGTTGGAATAACACACCAAGAAAGAGGATGATCTTATCTTTCTCTGCCTGCTACTAATTTTTCAGTTGTCCATTTGCTGATAATCAAAAATCCCTGGGCAGTCCTTGAACTGCCCATGCGGGGCATAGACTTCAAAGAAAGAGGAGGACATGTAGCATAAACGCTGCTGTGATAGTCACACGCTTTCAAGGAGCAGGGATATTTACTAGCCTGCAAGCTGCCGGTGCCAGACTCCTCATTTAAAAGCGGTTCTCTTTTGGAATCATATTTCTCATCTGCTGGGATGCAGTTGCTACACTGCGCTGACTGCCTGTGCTGCTCTGTGTTTTGAGCTGCAGTCTGGTTTCTGTGGGAAAAGTTATCTGGCTTCATAGCAGCAGAAAGAGAATGGTATCCGTTGCTTTCAGTGCAGCCCCCAAGCCCTCCTCCTCATACAGCATCCTCTGATCAGGCCTCTGCAGCCAGGGTACAAACAAGACAGTGCAATAATTACAAACCACATTCAGGAATGCTTTGACCTACATAGGCTCTAGCTTCAGCTTAAAATTATAAGCAAAAAATGAACTTTTGATGGTGTGTATTGTCCTGTTTATTTTAATAGGAGTCCTCCAAAGCCTGCTCTCTGTAACAACCTCGAGAAAGAGATTCCATAGCTTAAGATTAACGTTTTGTCTGAAGGAGCTCAGAAGCATAAGAGTTATTTGCAGCACTTATCTACGATATACTGCTGATAGCAAYATTTTACATTTTTGATTAAACATTAAACTGAATTTAAGGGTTTTATAAACCAGAGGCAGATGAAGGTATGTTAATGTTAGGGATACAGTTTTTTATGGCCTGTAAAGTTAATATTTCCCTTGCACTAAGCTGGCCTATTCAACTATTTCAAAAAAAGTAATAGTTTGATGGTATCCACAAACTCCCAGAGAGTCACAGAATTCCCTCTCTTCATTGTGAGCTTTCTTACCAAACGCTTTGCAGTTTCTGGTGGATATGCTAGCTTGGTCTTAAACTTATTGGCTGAAGAAAATCAGGGAATTTAAGAGCTATCCAGCTTTGAGGGTGAGAACCTGGGTTGTTTAGAAACGGTGTTTGATTTTAATGGGGTTAAAAATTCACTTCTGTGTTGTACACTAACATGTACTTCAATGATTAAAGAGAAGTTTAACATTTATTCTGTTCTCCTGAACAAATCTAATTGCCATTGGTGGCAATTTGCTATAAATGGATTTTTTTTCCCCCCATTTTCTATAATGAAGAGATAACTATTTTATGTTTCAGATTTTTACTTATTTTTAGGGCATATTTCTTACTTAGATTTTCAACATAAGCCTCTTGCTTAATCTGAGGCTTGTTTGTATCATCATATTATACATGGAAAAGATCATGTCCCTGTRCATCAAGCTTACATGTGTCTCAGAATTGACACTACTGGAAAACAGGATGCTGGGCAGTATCCAGTAAACTTGCGTAGGTTCCTATTTCTGCTGAAAATAAGTTGCTGTCAGATTTTGATACATCAGGGTGTATGCAAAAATATAAGTGTGTTGAAGCGTTCCTCCCCCAAAAATATTCATACCTTTTACTAGTAGCCAAGATGTGAACCATATTTCTCCAGCGAGGAGCCTACATTCACCCGCACCATTGAGAGTATTTTTATGCTGCTCATAGTCAGATCATGGGCTCGTAGTGAGCCACCTTTCCTCACCTATATCACAATTTTTCAATTTAAATAAACAAAACAACAATACAAGAATGCAAGGTCCACCTGGTTTGTTATCTCTGATAGTGGTCAAAGCAGATGACTAAAAAAAWGTGTAAGAAAGTGGCAAACATCTGGTATTTCTCCTAAGCATTCGCCCAGTGCCTAGTATTTGCCACTCAGGGACATCGTTAGTCACGGGTGGCTTGTGTGTGTTTTGTGACCCTTGGTGGATTTCTTTGCTGTGACTTTGCCTGTTTTTCCTGTCCATCAGGAGGAGACAGGATCTTTGCTGCAATCCTGCAAGAGCCAAAGCTTCCCAAGGGCCAGAAGACATGTGGCTGAGGAGCCACGGGGGCAGCAAGAAGCCACAGAATCCAAAGTGGACAGAGGTGAGACCTCCGTGACTTCCTGCTCTGTCAGATTCCATCTGTTCCCCAAATCCTTCTTTATCCTGGAGGAAGGCTGGGCAGGGAAGCAGCAGTGCTAGGGCTCCAGGCTAGCAGAGCAGCCCGTGGTTATTCAGGGAATTGCCAGGCACGCTCCCYTGGGCAGATGCCACGAGCAGAATAGGTGCCCAGGAGAGCTGGCAGGTTTTTAAAGAAACCTCTCGGAGAGCTCAGGGACGAACCATCCTGGTGTGCAGGAAGACTCGGGATGTGTGCAGGAGGCCTGCTTGGCCGAGGGCAGGGGCTTCTCAGCCCCTCGGTGAAAGGGATCTAAATGCAGCCTACAGCCACGTGAAGGGCAGCTAGGAAAGTGTCCAAGTCGTTTCAGCAGTGCGTGCCAGGGTCAGAAGAGGCAGCGGTCACAAATTGCAGCTGGAGAGGCTCAGACTGACTAGAAGGGGAAACTTCTTAGCTAGGTGACTAGTGCATCACGGGAGCTGGTACTCAGAGAAGTGGGAATCACCGTTCCCGGAGACTTTCAAGGTTTGACTAAAGGTGGCCACAACTGACTGAGCGCAGGTCTGCATGAGAGGGAGGTGGTGAGAGTCAGCATCTCTGTGGCTTTAGGAATGAAGAAATAAGAAAGAACCAACCCATTCCTTTACATCTCTTGGCTGAGTGTCCAGCCTCACTGGGCTGTGGCATGAAAGGAACCTGGGAGCATCTGTCGTCCTCCCTGGTTCCCCACGAGCCCCAGCGTCACATGCGAGGCCAACAGCAGCCAGCTATAGACAGACATATGGCCGGAGTGAAGGCTGTGCTGGGCAGGCAGGGAAGGAGGCCTTCGGGAAGCTTTATGGGCAGGAGCTCCTTGTGGAACGGTTGGATAGTGATTTTGGCCTCGGTTTTGTGAAAAATCTCCGTGGATGCCTCAGAGCTTCGGTGTCTCTGGGCCAAAGCTCTCGCAGTGGGCAGCAAAATGACCTTAGTCCTGTGACTCACACGTTGGAGTATGAAAGCTGAGTCCTCTGAGGAAAAAGCACTAAAACAAACAGCAGCAACAACTGTATAGAGGCAAGGTACTGAAATGTTAAAGGTTGAGTCTTTCACAAAGGTTTAACGCTAAAACGCTCTGCGTGTTTCCCTTTGAAGGCTCTGTGGTAGCTGCAGCTCCTCTCACCTGGCGGCTCAGGGCTTTCCTCCCTCGAGCGCGCTCCGGTTTCGGGCTGCGCATTCCTTCCCTGTTTGCAGGGCTTGCTAATTAAGTGCTATCTGCACACTTGGAAATCTTTGCTTTCCACATCGCTGTTTAAGTTACATTTGTGTAAATATTTCAAATCTGGACCTCTAACACTGACTCTTGTCATCCTCTACTACTGACATTTTAGTTTGAATACTTTCCATTTATGACTACCGTAGATTTCCTACTGATCCAGCCAAATTTACGCTCAGGCATGCCAGATTTCTTCCCCTCCTATGAGTAGAGCAGAGCCTCATAGCAAGAAACAGTTAGATTTCATGCATTTTTTTAATTAATCAAAATGAGTTTTTGAAGGACGTTATGTTTTCATGCTTTTTTTTAATTAATCAGAATAAGTTTTTGAAGGAAACTATGTGTGCTTCTATTTTTGCTAAGGTGCTGATTGCTTTCCCAGGAATGAAAACTGAATTTATTCCACCTGAAATGCATTGGCTTTTATATTTTTTTTTATCAAGTGTAACATTTTAATTTTTTTCTTATGCCTCTTCAGACTTAAGCTCATATTTCCACTTCCATGTGGGCATGCATAATGAATATTAACCCTGAAGACCTGTGGGATAGCATACCCTGCCTCTGATTGTGTATGCACATCAGGATTTAATAATATTATTTGGAGAAAATTAAAGTTTTTTTTTTCCTTAGATGCTGTCTACCCTTCAAATGTGAAACTTGAAAATTTTAAATTTTAAAAATAATCCCATTTCCTGGGAAAGCTATCACTAGAAGCCTTTCTGAGATGTACCTATATATGCATACTTTGTATGCTGAAGGAAATACTTTGGCATATAGCAGAGGAATGATAACACAGAATGATTTTTACATGGGGTTTTGATAGAAGTGTTGAAGTATTTAAGGAGTGTTAGAGTATTTAACAGGTGCAGACCATGTTTAAYGTAGAACATTATGGTATGCAAAAGTGGCAAATTAAACTATTATTTTCTGTAAAATACATTTTAGCAAACCAAAATTGTGTTCCTGGGGCTGCCTTAACAATTACTTAAGAATAAGCTGTGCAGAGCAAAGAGATTTAATTACTGTTTCTTTCTTTTTTTTTTTCCTGGTGTACTTATTTATACATAATTTAAAAGTGTCTGTGGGTTATAGGATTCTTACTAATTCACTTCAGTCAAATTACTCTTCTTAGAAAGGAAGGAGATTTTTGTTTGTGATGGTTTGCCTCTCAAGTCAGACCATTTCACCAGCTACCTGTCAGGCTATGTGAGATATTGAGAGGCCATTCTTCAGGTAGGATGTTATTAAACCCTGGAAGATTAGGGGATTGTCGCTGTGCACTTCACAGTGTTTGAACTTGTGTAGCATATGCTTGCTGCACGAATATGCTCTTATATCAGTGCTCGAGCACAGCTGTACTTCACACTGCAGATGTTCCCATTGACTATATGAGATACAGTTGCTAGATAATGACTTTGAGGCTCTGCTCGTATACATGTGATGTCAAGAATTTTTTGCATTATTTTTTTAAGCCAGTCACTTATCCTAGACAGCAATTGCAAAAGAAAAGATCCATTTTTAGRCAGACCAATGAGATTATCCGACCTGGAGTCTCTGAAGGAGCCCTGGCCCTTGAGTGAGTTTCAAGCACTTCCAGTTAATCTGAGGAATGTGTATCCCACCACCCAAGCATTAGGTGCAGCAATATCCTGGGGAAGGGTGTGCGTGGGATAGCATACCTTGCCCATGGCATGTTTTTCTTGAGTCTGTTGAGCTGATTTATGCAGCCGTGCACAGCAGCTTTGGAGACAGGATTCCCATGGCCGTGTCTGTCGCTGGATGACCTCGGGGCTTGCCACTGCATGAGAGCCCGTTATCGTGGCATGGTCGGGCAGCTGTCCCTTCAGGCAGTGCCCAAGGTTACGGCTCTATAGAGCTCCCCTGTGACTAATTTAACACCCTATTGCATGCAAAGCTTCTTGAACGTCCTATTGTGCTCCTTTTTTTTTTTTTTTCTATCAAAGAGCTATTCAAAGTAAACAGTGACCTCATCAATACTGTCTGAAACTTACAGTAAATGGAAATCTTCCAAAACCATAATAGAAAACATATTTCAACAGATGTAAAATGCAAGATGAGGAGTGAGAATTAATTTGGAGGAGAGTATTATCCCTGAAGACCTATACAGATGCTTGACTCTGCCTTGCTCAGCCTTTGCTTTCTGCTAAGTGCAGTATGTTGACTCCATGTGGGAATCTAGGAAAGACAAAAGGATTACTAAAATTTTGGTGTAGTTTCAGCTGAAAATTTCATGGCTTAGGTGCAGAAGACAAAAGTGATTTTGCTCACAGAAGATAATAAAACAAAGCAGAACAGTGCAGGCCTGTAGGAGAAAGCAGCAAGAATAATGTCCTGAGATTCTGAGATTCCCAAAGCTGTATACATGGYTAAACAAACACCCTCCTTTACAAAGGGAATCAGGAACCTATACATCCTGCCTGACCTTTAAAACATTAACCTTTCCAAAAGCACGAGAGGATTGCTAGGACAGGAACAGAGGCACCATTCAGGCCTCTCAGATTGATCACGGCCAACAGGCCAAGAAAAACAAAAGGCTCCATCAGAACATCTTCGTATTTCACACAGCATTAAGCTGCAGGTGCCTAATTT
Organism: Eudromia elegans; assembly: GCA_003342815.1. Taxonomy (NCBI): domain Eukaryota; kingdom Metazoa; phylum Chordata; class Aves; order Tinamiformes; family Tinamidae; genus Eudromia; species Eudromia elegans. The sequence goes on from PTEX01000250.1 coordinate 634,568, forward strand.
CCATACAACTCAGAGAACTCTTCTTTCTGCCTTGCTGATATATTTTAGATTCCCCTAATCTAATCCCCTAATCCCCTAATAAAAGACTGAGAGGGGACCTGATTAATGTATATAAATACCTCAAGAGAAGGAGTGAGGAGGAGGGGGCTGGCCTCTTCTCARTGGTGGCCAGTGATAGAACTAGAGGAAATGGCCGCAAATTGAGGCACGAAAAGTTCCACAGGAACTTGAGAAAGAACTTCTTAACAGTGAGGGTGACAGAGCMCTGGAACAGGCTGCCCAGAGAGGTGGTGGAGTCTCCTTCTCTGGAGATSTTCMAAACCCKCCTGGACAYCACCCTGTGCCACATGCTCTAGGRGACCCTGCGTGTGCAGGGGGGTTGGACTAGATGACCTCTAGAGGTCCCTTCCAACCCTAGCCATTCTATGATTCTCTGAAATTCTTCAGAAACGGTGCAATCTGTCATCACTTTTCTTTTACAGACAGAGACATTGAGTTGATTTTAAGGAAAAACACCAAGGTGTGTTACACATTCAGCGTTTGCTAATTCAGCAAGCACTTGCTTAAATAGTAGGTCTCCAGGGATTTAGATACTCGCTGGTTTTATACTCCTTTGTTTATATGGGTTTGTTGGCATCCCAAATGATAAATTCCAAGAAGTCTAGCTGCATTTTCTATTGTAATGTTAGTGTGTTCACATTAATGATCAGGATAATRTGATTTCTATCACATTAATAGAAATCTTTGAACACTTTTATCACAGTTTTTTATCGCTAGTACTGTTTCCTGTCAGGAAATCTTTGCTGTAACAACTCTTTTAATCATAGCAGCGCTTATACCCGTTAGCAAGAAAATCTCTTAAGTTACAGAAAATATATTAATGGCGTAGTGCACTGACAGTGAAGCCCTAATCTCAAGCATGCTGGCTAACACGCTGATTTTGCTTATCTAATTTTGAAATAAATAGCTATAAACAATTAAGCTCAAGGCAAGGGGATGCTTTGGAAAGGAATGGTCCAATACAGTCAAAGAGCTGTTCATGACATCTGCATGTCTTGCYCTATTCATATTTCACTTTGAGGTAGGGCAGCCTGATACCAACCTTGTGTAAATGTGGGTCTWTGTGTGCATTTTCATGGGGGCATCATTAGCCAGAATCAACAGCATATACTTTTCTAAACATTAATTTCCTTGATAGCTTAAAAAATGCTATTATGCTAAGTAATAAGAGACTGATTAAACAAAAGTGCAGTTATTTTAAAGCTATATTGGGTCACCTAGCCCTCCCCAAATGGTTATTTTTTTAGAGGATGGGGAGGATTTCATTACTTTATATGGGCCTGCAAGTGCAAAGCCAAAAAACTTTTTCTTGGAACAAATTCAAAATGGTTAAAGTATGTGGTACTTTATGTTCTCTATTCAATGTTTTTCTATATTTTCCCCCTGTCCCCAAAGCAATATATCATAGGACAAGGGCTCTTCCCCCACAGAGAGGGGTTCTGGAGGGGAGAGGCATGCCAAACTGGAATTCATCTGAAAAAGTCTAGGTAAATACTAATACTAAATACGCATTTCTTACTTCTCCATTTTAGAGTCTACATTGGTCCATCCTGTGGGGAGTCTTTTTTTCCTCCCAGTCTGAATAGCTAAGAAATTATAAAGAAATTTCCCCTTCCGTCAGCGCTGTCCTCACTGCTTTATATCGGTGTGTGACTCACCGCTGCTCCRGATTCCCCGCACATGTTGTCCCAGCTCTGAGAACCAACTTGCTCCAGCGCTGGCCCCATGTCACCTTTGTTACATTTTTGTTGTCAGTGACACTAGGCAGGCTGGGCTGAGCGGATTCTGCTGCATCTTGTCATTTTAACTGTGCACAGACATTGCAATCAACGCTTTTTCTACCATATTTCCCCCGTTCGCTTGCTGGGAAAGCAGTCTGCACAGGGAGCACTTTGCAGGTGCTGTCCAGGCTGTGTCAGCTCACTCCGGGCAGGATTTACATCCCGGCCCTTGGAGTCCAGATGATCCCGGGGCACAGAGCAATGTGCCTGCCCTTCTTCCATTAGCTGGCGCAGAGGAAAACATCTTGTCTCAGCACCATGACTCAGAGTAAAGCATCACCCGTCGTTTAAGCATGGCTGCTTTTGCTCTTACGTCATCCTGTGCTCCTCAGCCCTGAGAGGGAGCAAACGCCTCGCGCTGGAAGGAGGCAGCCTCGCTTGTCCTCAGGCTCCAGCGGGGTTGCTCCACCGCAGACCTTAAACTCAAGGACTAGGTTTGTGTGTCAGATGGTGAGCGTCAGCCTGGGTTAGGTGGTGAATGTCATCCTAGGTTAGATGGTGAGTGTCAGCCTGGGTTAGGTGGTGAGTGTCATCCTAGGTTAGATGGTGAGCGTCAGCCTGGGTTAGGTGGTGAGTGTCATCCTAGGTTAGATGGTGAGTGTCAGCCCTGATGCTGCTGCTCACATGTGGCTGCTGCCAGAGAAGGGTAAAAAGCACCTGGCAGAGACACAACGGGGCTCTGAAGGCTGAGTCTGTCTTGCCATTTCTGCATGGTTTTCCTTCTGCTTCCTGCTAGGTCATGCCGGTTTTGTAGCTTGCAAAGAGGAAAACATTGGAGTTTTCAGAGTTATTGCTGTAGTAGTAAAAGCTGATAAACCGACAGACCATATAGATTTATTTGGTATAATAATGGTGTATGGTATAATGGTATATGGTATATATATGGTATAATATAATAATACATATGGTATATATATACCATATGTATTTAAAGTTATTAGAATTAGCTTCACAAAACCCATCATTAATTATTTTTGATGCATTGGAACAGTTCTACTTTGTTGCTGGTAGAGAAATGCTTCTATTTTGTATGTTATGCAAGTGGCTGGTGTCAGGCAGTGCTCAGCTGCTCGAGGGCCACCTCTTTCTCCTATGGCTCCCACTGCACACAGATACAGCCACCTGCATGGGGCTTCTCCCCCAGTGCCATGGCGGAAAGTGTTGCGGGCAGTATTTACCTTTGTTTAAGGTATGGAAGGAAATTCTGAACCAAGAGGCCGTTTATTGGGTGTGTTATGTTCCRAAGAGCAGGGCCATGCAGCAGGGCCAGGGGCAGCTCCAGGGCAGCAGCTCCCGCCGCCCCCGCTCCAGGGAGACCTCCAAGCTCGTGGCGAGGGCACCCGGAGCTCCCTCCCACCCCGGGGAAGCCCGGGAGATGACCTGCTCTCATGCCAGGGCCTGATTGCCTCCCACAGACAGTTACGAAATGCTTGGCTCTCTTCTGAGGCTGGAATAGACCCAGATTTCGAAATACCAAAATCCTGTGTGAAAGTTAATTAGTTCTCTTTGCAAAGCTGAAACCGCGAGCGCCTGCGTCCCACGTGGAGCACCGGCACTGAGGTGTCCGTGCGGGATATSTGACGGCACTGCTGACGTGGGGCTCGACACCTCAGAGCTCCGAGCCTTGTGTGCACTAAACACCTGTGGGAGGGTCAGGGCATCTGGAGCTGCAAAGCTGCACAGCCCCTGGCGCTGGCAAGAATACACAAAGATGGCATTTAGTAGAGTAGTAGATATCAGATGGCATTTGATGTCATAACTCAGAATTTTCTTGCCTTAAAGGTTCTGAGATGGGGTTAGGTTGCAAACATGACAGTCACTGCAGCCTGCAGAAAATAATCATCACCTGTGAAACAGAGAGAGAAGTTTTTCAACACTCTCAGTATATGAACTTGCTTCTGCTGAGATATTCTTGTCTCTCCTTAAAAGAAAAGAATCTTCTTATAAACGTTCTGTGACAAAGGGATAGTGAATTTTCACTTTTCATTTATCATCCTCCAATTTGCCATGTAAAAAGAATTATTAGAGTCATTAGAATTATTTCGTTGACACGAATCCAGTTCATCCAACTTGTGTTTCTCAAGGCCAGKTCAAGTTATGCCGCTGCGCTCTGCTGGCAGTGTTGCCATGAGGCTGAGTGAGGCCACCTCGTCTGCGCACTCTTTTGCTTCCCCCTGCAGATGGTTAGATCATACCACCTCACCTCCGGTTTCTAAACAAGATTTCTTCCTGGGTTTATCCAGTCTGTGTTTGAAAAGCACCACACACAAGACTCTATCCTGTCATGTCCTGTGCCACCTGTATGGCATCTCTGCAGGTCAAAAACGTGTGAGAGATTCTTACTGACAAGGCTCACAGGAATATGATAAAGCAAACAAGTGTATTTTCTTCCTAATTTAACAGATCTGCCATACACTTAAACTTGATATATCACTTTTCCTAGCATTCTCTGGATGGAGAGATGCTTTGCTGTATGCAATTAAATTCTCTGTATCAAAACYGTAGTAGATTATGGTGACAGCTCATGAGTTTTCGCCCGTTCACTTGCAGCTCAGACGGGGACTGGGCTGCACAGAAACCTTCAGGCTCCTGTGAGGTTCAGGACTCCACAGCCATTGGCTCATCTCCATTTGAAGCATGGTGTGTATGATACAGTTAGGGACCAGAGCTGTTGTATTCTCCTTTATTCTGTGTTACTTCTCCCTGAAAAGCTGTGTACGTTCAGTTCTCTTTCATAAGAGTCCTCTGTGCAGAACTGCAGGTTTTCTTGCTGCATTTCAAGAAAGCTGGATAGGACATTAGCACAGAAGTTGTTTTTAGGTACCTGAGAGGTGGACGGCTCCTGTGTCACAGCGATTAACTTCACTGGCCRCCTTTGCTGAACCCAGCAAGCAGAACTGGGAGTTCGTGCAGAGCGGTAGCGCTTCAGGAGAGCTCTGACTCCCGCCAAGAAGGATATTGGAATGTTATGTTGTATTCTTTCATAGGAATATACTGTTATGTTGCGCTACAGAACGATCAGAGCCCTAAACCTTATCCTAGTAAGTCCTGATGCGCCATTTGAGGCCCCCATCACAAAGTCACCTGTCAGAAATGAAGCCTGGAGGAAGCGCACACTGAGGGCCCGTGCGGCTGGTTTTGCTAGGGTAAACAGTCACATTGTTACTCCACTCTGCACGTCTCCCGGTGCTGTGGCTAGGTTTCGGGGTGTGTGTGTTTGCTTGCTTTGGAGCGGGTGTCCCTGGACGAAGCTTTCCCGTTTCCGGCGCTGCCGGAGACGCTGGCGGGACGCTGCGGCCCTGTCCCGYGCGGGGCTCGGCCAGCAACGCTTCCCGGACGGAACAGCGCCCGTGCTCCCGTGCCTGCACTGCCGCCCGGGGAGGGATCCTTCCCTTCCATGGGAGAGGGGCGCTCTGCTCCACCCCCCGAGCCTCCTGCAGACCTGGTGCAGGTGCACCCTGTGCCCCGGCCAGGCTGCCCCACAGCGGAGCTCAGAGCTCGGAGCTGTGGTGAGTTATAGTGCTGATAAATAACGCCCCTGCATTATGCTAAGGAGTCATCTCATGGGAGAGCGGTCGCTTTCCAAACGGCTTTCTAGGTCTTTGAGGAGCTTGCTGCAAGTGTTGGCTATTTAAAGACACAAAATGATAGATAGTAGCTTACCTGGAAGAGCTGCCTGTCAGTTTTCCTACCTGCTGAGTTTCCCTGCAGCCATTTCCTTCACCCAGCCCTCAWGTGGTTGATTCCAGACAGTGGAAGGTAAAGGGCCTCTGCTGTCTTGTCCTGTTCTAAGACATACACACTCCTTGTTCTGCATGAAGGCCAGGAAGAATATGATGATAATTCTGGTAAATTATAAAAAAATAAGRAAAGAAACAAAAAAGAGAGACCAGCAAATTATCTGTGGAAAAGCTATGACCTTGGAGGTCTTCATCTTTTCATACAGTTATTCCTATTACTTTTTATCTTCCTCTAGGGCARGAGCATTTAAACCCAAAACACAAGGGATCCTCCCTCTGCAAGGAAAAAATGCACTGTAAAACTAGCCCTGTCCACACAGGAGAAATTAACTTTCCATTTTAACATCTTTATTTTGTTTTAAACTGAATATAATGCTTCTGAGATGTGCCAGAAGGCCCTCAGATATCCTYTCTGGATCTAGTAGGAGGAGCACAAGGCAACAGCAGTGAAAACTCGTCTCCTACCAACAGGAGGGCTGCAGTTGAGGGGTTATATTTGACTCTAAATGATTTTGGTCTTTCAGCGAGTGCTTTCTCTATGAGGATATACTTAAGAAACAAACAAAACAGTTTGCAGAGATGGTATCAATCTCTACCATTTTGTGCTTTAATTTAGCTGTACCTTTCTCCAGCATGGGCTTCATCTATGATGTGTAATGTGGAATATATTTCTTAAGGCCCAACACACATTATCATCTTTTTAAGGAAGAGCATAGGGTTTATTGTCGTATTAAGTGTTCTCTTTTAAAAATGGGAGATGGGAACTATAAACATCCTGAACACCAGCACTTGTAGTACGCATTTTAACCTTTGTTTTTCTCTATTTTTTTCTTTGAACCTGAACAAAGAGCTCTTGAGGGTTATAGACTATAAATATTGCTGTGGGAACAGAGAGGAAAAAAGTGCTAAGACTTGGAAAAATAATCAAGCATCTCAAGAAATTGCTGAGAGTTTTGCAAATGCCACTTGAATTTTAAAGCAAACATTTTCCTACATCCTACTTGGCGTTCGTTTGGAAACATTAAGAACGAGTTGCAATTTGCACAGCTGTAAGGACAGTTTTGATCAATGCTGATTTGAACAGTTGTCTTTAGTGATGGCTTGGACAGTGTCGGATAATGTGGAGATTGCTTTGGTTAGGTAAAAGTTTTTAATGGCAGTTACTGGAATTGTGCACGTGAGCAATGAAGCTGGAACTTTCAGTTTACCTTAGAGCCTTCTTTTAATTAATTACTACAGCATYATCTTCTGTATTGCATCTTTGAAATTTTATACTTTGCATACAGTTATTCTAATTTCAGGAACAATGGGCTCTACTTCTAACTCTGACAATTTCTTCAAACATAATGATACTGTTTAATCGCATTTGTGTTTTTAGGCAAGCACCTCTAAAGGTTTTTCATGCCTCATTCGAATGTCACCTGAATGCTTTTGAACCTCTTTGTTTTAGTAGCAAGGTCGGAAATGTGGATGATTATTTTTATTTCCTTTGCTCGCGGAGGCGCCACGGGTTCATCCTCTGCCTCCACGCCGCCCGCCCTCGTGCCAGCCCAGCCGTACAACCAGGCGCTGCGAAACCAAGAGRCAAACAATGGCAGGACACGCATTTCTCAAGAACAGCACTTAGTACACTTAGACCAGGATGATTCAACCTCCCCTGCTAGAAACTTAGTGACTTTTGCACTGGGGAATAAGAGAACATTCAGAGTGTATTTTTACCACCTCCAGTAATGTAGGATTTTTCTTTTCTTATGCAACTGGTCTTGCTTGCCAGACACATCTTCTCAACCTGTGATTAAACATGCAAACATTACCTACTTATTGACTCAGTTGAAAGGAATCCATGAGCCTGCTAGTAAGTGACATTTTACAGCTGTGCTGATGTCTTTGTTGTTCGGACATCAAGTCCAAAGTACAACAGATGTTTACTAGGATTCCTCTTGTGATGAATTTTTATACTATCATTTATATCTACAAAGTCACTGAGTAAAATGGAACTCTAGATATCAGCAGACCAGAAATTTATTTTGTAGTTTAGGAACTATTTTTCATTCTTTATGAAAAATTACATGGGCCTAATAAAATTGTTTYCTTCATATTCTAGATTAACACAATTTTAAGAGGCTCCTTTTGGATCCTTCAAGCATGTGCAATTGCTTTGCCTTGTCTGTGTTGAAAATCCCATGTGTCACTGGCACATTAGCAGTCACAAGATTTGCTAGGGAAAAAAAAAGGAAAGATTTTTTACCAGGCTTTGGCTTGGCTGGRTTCATAGGAGCTCTTCAAGGAAACCTATTTGATTAGCAGAGTCCCAAGAGTTACTTTGCTCCCAGTAAAATATAGTTGAAGTTACAAAACCACTGTTAGTTCAGCTACTTACAGGCAGCATTACTACTTCGGCTACTGACAGTCCAGAAGTGGTGAGAGGAATTAGTGATTTATAGTGCCTGCGACTTKTTTTTGATGGCAACAACAAACAATTTATTAATAAAATCCACAGGGGGCTCATGACTAACAGATAGTAAACAGCCCTCAGCTTTCCCATACAAGGCCTACCAGTTAAAAATAGATAGAGCTGAGCTGAAGTGCTGTGGCCAGCACTGAAAAGCATAATCAAGTGTGCTGGAATAAAGTCCAAGCAAATWAAAGGGGGAGAAAAAGTTATTTGCAATAATCGATCACCTGATGATTGTAAATCTCCAGGAAAAACTGAAATGTCTAGGTGATTTTAGCAGGTACTAGTAGAGGTGCTTGCAGTAGATGTAGGAATGTATTAATGCTTTTATACACAGCACCTCATCCATAATGAAAAATGTGTACAATCTGTGTGCCACAACKTCAAGGAAATGCAAAGAACTGAATCAATATTACTGAGTTTATTGAACTGAGTGAATTTAGAGGGCATACACCTGTTTTCTTGAAGTGCAGCCTGAATAAGTGTCAGTGAGGAAGAAGGAGACATATAACATGAAGAATAAAGCATGATTTGAGACTGGAAATTAGACTTTTAACTGCCAAAGGAATAATATTCAGAAGCATCCACTGGAACACCATGGGACTAAATGTGATACAGCTGCCTGCATCTCAAGTATATCTATTTTCCAAGCTTTTAACTTTGTGTTCCTATAATCTAAAAAGAAAGTAAAGAAGMGGTTAAAGATGAGCACTTAAAGAATGTTTTTTTCTGAAACAGTCATTTTTTKGKTTTWTTYTTTATTTTTATTTTGTTTTTTGGGAACAAGGAGCKAAATGGTGGAGTTTTATATAAATATAAAGAGTCAGAAAGGCTAGTAGCTGTTCCCTCTTTGGAAACATGAACAGTGAGAAAATTGAGATTATTATCATTGATCAGCAGTGTTTAATTATTTACATTCACGTAACACCTCTTTTCTCAAAAGGTCTTTAAAATCTCCTTGGTCCTCACCAAACTCCCCAAACCTCACCATGAAGAGCCTGCTGCCCCCTGGCCTGCACGTGTGCTTGGGAGAGCCTGAGGCCCAGATGCCGGTGTCTCTCTGAACGGCCTGGGGGGAGAAGGGCGAGGACAAGGTGAGGAGAGGATGACAGAAGGATGCGGACCTGGCATGAGGATTTGTGCTGCTGGGAGAAAACAGGGAGTGAAGATCAAGCTTAGGTGACATCTGGGGGAGAGGGAGCAGATGGGGGCAGCGAGGCRAAGGGAGGATGGAGGAGGTATGCAAGGGGGTGCCCAGGGGCTGGCTGCGGGAAGCACCACCCRGACACGGGCGCTCCATGGAGGCTGGAAAACTGGGCAGCGCCGTGGCGGGGCCCCTGTGCCAGCCTGCCTGGGTGGCTGTTTTGTCAGGTGTACCCCACTTGTGCTGATTCATGTTCTTCCACGTGGAGTGGAAAGCACCTAGGATGTTTTCTTGAGGATCCAACTGATGACAACATATTCGTGGAACTGCTTACCAAAATCATCACGTCAGGGTTTGAGCCTGACGGTGGTTTCAGCAAGTGGATTTCCAAGAGCTTGATTTACAGATAAAATTTCCTGTACTCAGCCTCCAAGCAAAACAACAAAGACTGGGAATATACAATGTCACCATGTTTTGTTGTAACATATAATTTTCAGCTACTCATTTTTATTTTAAGTCATAAATCACAGAAATTAACAGAAGCTGGAGAGAGTCCTTGGAGTTGTTAAAATTTGTATTTCAATACTAGCTCCTTCCAACCCTGCTTTCCCAATTGTCCTTGCAGAAGYTTTTGGAGAAAAAAAGTCCTCCAAAGGCCTGAACAGTCTGAACGCTGCTGAATTTAAAAATTGAAGTTGTATGAGACTGCTCAGGCTGATATGAATGCAGTGCACTGGTTATAATCTGATTGAAGGGCTTGCACAATGCTCAGCTTCTGTTTACATCAGTGGAGTAAATCCCTGCTTTGCAATGAAGACCTGAATCTATTGAAACGTTTCTAACTTTTTCCATGATCTTATTTGTAGGGTACGAGGTGATGGTCCGGAGGAGACAGGCAAGGAAAGGAGCAGGTTCCACCTCCAACCTTCAGAGAGCCATTCTCCACTCCCCCTACACCCTGTGGAGCCTGATGACAATGCATGGAAAATCTGTTAACCCTTTTGCTCTTCTCCTCGAGCTTCATCATTCCTCTCCAATGCCGTTGGTGAAACTTCTGAAACTGTAAAGGAACAAYTGTGTAAGGGTTAGGAGCTGGTGCAGCCGAGGTTGGGCACGGSCACTGAACGTGTCCTCTCTGGTCTACCAAGGCCAGAGGAGGTTTCCTCTGCCTACGAGTCTCCTACGCAGCAGGTCGGAGCCCCGGACTGGCTTGGCTCTTGTTTGCACATTTTGCACAATCTTATTATGAGCAGCCATAGAGTGTGTGGGGGGACCCTGTTCTTTCTTGGGGACCGAAGAAACCTTTCCAACACATATGAGATACTTTTGGTATCTAATATGGTAATTGACATGAAGTCAGAGACTAGTTGTTTAGTCAAAGGCTCATAGGTTTCTCAACACTGCCATGGGTTGAGAAGTGAGTGGGATTCACTCTTTTGTCGTATCCCAAGAGACGAAAGGGATCAGGGAAATGGATTGTGTAATATTTGGGAAATGAGTGCTGCACGTCACAAACTGAATATCCTAATGCACAAGCTTGGTAAAGGAATCCTAACTGTGTATATAAAACATTTCCCTGATGAATTGTCAACAGCTCTGCTTTGTGTTTAAATTCCTCCCTCTGCACTCATGCAGCTAGGAAGCCAGACCGGGAAGGAGCCGTCCCTGCCTCTGCTCGATTTACTGGAACAAACAGGASTGGAGAAATGCCCTCTGCAAGAGCCACAGGAGTGGTGRTGTCGGGTGGGAAGGTGCCTTTAGRCTGTGGCACAGTTTCTGTGGAAGGGCTGCCTGAAAAGGCCGGGGACTCGCTGCRTAAGTGTGACATTTGTGCCCCTAAACACAGCACCTGCCTAGCAYGACACATCCCATCACATCTGAGTATCCCAGTCGTGCAACAGCGTGTGGGCCTCGGTCTTCACCCCTGAGCAGCCGGCACGTTTCTCCTGGAAATGGCCCTACGAGGTGTCCTTGCCTTGGTCAACCCCGGCGACCCGGCTCCCTAGCAGGGCAAACAGCAGCCCCGCGTGGCCTGCAGTGAGCTCTGACTGCCCTGGCCCTGCGTGCTGGCCCGTTGGGCCTCCAAGTGTCATCTGAGGAAGCYGCTTTCAGCTTCTGTTGCTGGGGGRCATTTAAGAGTCTCTTTTCYCCTTCCTGGCCAAAGGAAGGGAATAAACTTCTAAAGAAAGRTATCTAAATAGGTCCATTAATTGATGAAAACACTCACTTTGTTGCTTGCAAGACAACAAACAACTTTTGGCAGTTGCCTAAATACTAGAGCATTAGTACAGGGATTAGCTAGAAGTTGTTTGTGCAGGAAGCTGTAGTTGTGGTTGTGGCATAAAATGAATTCTTTGAATACACAGAAAACATTAATCACCGACATCTAAAAGCAAAAAAAAAATGTTAGTGATGTTTATTGGAGACATCATTAAATGCCATGGATTATTATAAAGCATGAAAGAAAACAGGCCTCAACAAACCACAGGAAAGATTTTTTCTTGCATTACAAACCTCTGGAAGAGCTCAGTTTCTGCTTTCTTCACACCCATGTTGAACCTCCTACTAGGACAAAGGTGCTGCAAAAATTTGTTAGGTGAGTAGCACATAGTGTGTCATTCGGTGATGAAAGTTAGGAAAGGAAATAGAGGTAAACCAGGAGATAGAAAACATGCAGGACCCTGCTGTGCCCTGTCCCTGTGCCAGGCAGCACCGTCCCTAACAAAAGCAAATGGGTGTTGCTGTGCCTACTTTGTTGTATAATGAAATAGAACAAAAAAGTCCAACCAAAGTAGCATCTGGTTTGGGGGTTTCCTGGTCCTGTCAGATTGGAGAAATGTTGCTTCCGAGTTCGGATGACCAGGGGACTACTGCTTGTGTTTCTGCCTTTCAGCAAGAAGCAACTATAAGGAACGAACACAGGGTCTGCAGCTCTTCCAGAATTACCCAGAATAGCTGACTGTAATTTTTAAAAATACATCTTTTTTTCTTAATCCTCAAAAATATMATTTTAATATTATTTCAGTATAGTAATTATCCTCCATTGAATAATAAAGTCAGTGGATGTTATATAAATGAAATGTTATTATTGAAACCATATGGAAGTCTGAAAATGTTTTTATTAGATGCTGTTTACCATACATTTATAGTGAGATCACCTGAATTTCCAAGAAGTAAAGGACAAATGTATGGAAAATTCAGGACAAAACTTTCTTGGCTTCCCTCTGTTCCTGAAATTCTATTCATATTTTGTAGTCTTTGAGCAGGTAGAAGGAAAAAGTATGACTATGTTTTGAACTAAACTGGGCAACTCTGACAATTTCTGGAGTAATACCTGGTATAAGAGCAGATGTTGTACAGATTTTATTACTTTCCTATAGTTGTACCCAGCAGTTAAAGGCAACAGCCATTTGACAGATGTGTGTTCCAGATCTTTTTGTTTTTGTCTCTTACTACATAAAAAGAAGCAGCCAAATCTATAAAAGWCCCGTAACACACTACTATTCCATAGCACTGCCTAAAACCATCTGGAGTTTTCCCATTATTAGAGCATCCCAAACATTTCTAAACAACAGAAAACATTACTGTGCTATGCAAATTCAATRTAGATGATTTTTATGCTGTCAGCTGCTATGAAAACAATCTGTATGGCAGATTGGACTGAAGCATTGCTTGTTTTATTAACGTTGTCAGAACTTGTGCTTCATCCAGTGCACAGTTATGTGCTCTGCCTCYTGGTTTGCCCTCTAACAAGCAGGAATAGCTTCTAGATTTTTAGGATTGGCTCCTGTCCCTCTCCCCAGGCACAAGCCATCATTTTGATTAAATCATACTCAAAAGCATCGGGAAAGCAGTAGCAGTTTCTCAGCTGTTATGCTCCTCATCAYTATTATAACACTCAGATAATGTTCTTGTGTTTTCAGGATCCCCTGACTGTGCAGAAAAGCTTTACCCTTTAATATTCTTGCTGTAGTTATGGTGACAGGGAAGTGCTCCGTAGGTCTGTAGGTTTAAGGGAAGATGTTTTGCTGATGCTGCCAGAAAGGACCAAGCAGTGACCTGCTTTGAGCAGGACTCTGGACTACAGAGCTCCACAGGTCCCCTCCCAAGCTCCACAGGTCCCCTCCCGCCTACATGGTGCTCTCTTCGTGTATTCGTTTTACTTGTTCACGCAGGAGTACGTCGGTCTGGGTCGCCGTGCAGCGAGTGAGAGCACCGTGCTCTGCAGCAGGGCCCAGCCTAGAGGATTTTCTTTTYATGGCTCCTGTAACGACACTTGTCTTGTCTTGCTCCTCGAGGCCAGYGGGAAAAGCAGCAGTGCTGAAGCTGCATGCCCGGAGCTCTCCCTCCTGCCTCCTTGCTGGGCTGTCGCAGCACCCGCGCCAGTGCTTTGGGAGGGAGCCGGCAGAACGGCCACGTGCCCAAAGAAGCCCACAAAGATCTTGCACCAGAACGCTGCTCACACACACACGGATACGACTGTGCTCTCTTTTCCTCTGCACTCTCCATCGTGCCTTTAAATGTAATCAAGCAGATAGCCCTCCTTACCAGTATATAGAATCTATGTCCTGTATCTAACAATGCCCATGAGCAGCAGATTAAGAAGAAAGAATGTGAGAAGGATATTATATTTGATATATGGGCATGTCAGTGCAGATACACACAAAGACAGAATAAACATGTCTTTCTATTTCCAAATCTTAAGCAGATGGCTAGATTTGCAAAAGTGAACCGTGGTAAATATATAACCCAGTAACTTGCTATCACAAGAAAATGCAAAACAGAACAGTAATTCTTGCTCCTATTTCACTTTATTCAATAAAAAGGAAATATGTTGCAAGATTTTTGCCATACTATACTTTCTGTATTTATCAAGGGATGAGAGAGGTAGTGATGACACAATTTATTGCACAATTACTTTTGTTTCCTGCAGAGTTAGCTTCTTCCCTTACGGTTACCATACAATTCCTGCAAAATAGCATGTGGGATTGTGTGATACCTTTTCAAACCATTACCTTGCCTTCCTTTTTCCTGCTCTAAAAGAGAAGCCTATTAAAAGAAAAAAAAAGTMATGAAAAGTGTTTAATCAGGATTTGTATTGTTATTTGGTAAAAGACGATGACAGAGGCTGTACTTCAAAGGCATATCAGTCTTTTTAATAACATGCCAGCGGTAACCTTTCTATGAGTTTCCAAACCCGTAAATGAAAAACACGTGAGGCTCTTCCACTGCGAAGGAATGCAGTGTTAACTCTTCACCAGGCTGTTAACAAATGATGAAACACAGGAACTGCCGCCAGCACAGAGAGAGAGGGGAAAGGTTATGTAGTCTGACATTGACTTTAGTAAATAAAAATAACACTTCCTTAGTATGTCTTTCCAATCTGTCAAACAATRTATTTGTACAAATATATTTGAGGCTAACAATAAAGAAGCGTTTCGCTATGCAGCGATCCAGTTAGTGGAACTGCAAACATTTCTGTCGTGCTGTCTSAGAGCAAAGGCAGCATCATCAGTTTTTAACATGGTGAGAAACAGTTCTGGAGACAATGAAAGATGAGTTATATGGTTTCATACCAGCACTGAGAATCAATTTCCTCAAACCGCTGGTGGCACAARAATTGGGACAAGATGCTAAAGCAGAGCTGTCTTGCCAAAAGCAAAATAATCTCCATATACACGCACATGTGCATGTGTTTATGTACATTATGTTGCAGTATGCTGCTACTGACCAAAAGCCACTTTTCCACCAACGATTGATCCGGTTCTCACCAAGTCCTGGACAGCTCCGGTGCGCCACCATTTACATGCTGGCTACTGCAAATGCACGACCTTGCAAGGGAGCAAGACCTGGCAGCACCCCGGGCCTTGCTTAGGACTGGCCACACGTGCGATCCGTCCCACGGAAGGTAAGGCCCGGTCCCCATTGCTCACAGCCCCTCCTGACCAGCCGTCCAAAGCTCTGCGTATACCTATGTCACCCATCTCCTCGATGCCTTTTAACAGCACCCCAGTTCAAAATCATCCTTTAACCTCTTCGCTTTTTTTATTATGCTGATCTGCTGTTCCCAGAGATGACCCCAAGAAAAGGAATAATTCTTCGTTGTGACTATTGTTAACTCCAACTATATTAAAGGTATTTAAGAAATAAATATCAGACACCTTGGGGAGGAAAGGACAACATTAGCTTGTATGTAAGTAGCAAACAATATGGATAGATATCAAGGAAGCAGATTTCTTATTAGACAGGATTTAGTGTCATTAAGAACAAATGTTCCTCTCCCCGGACAGCTARGCACCAGTCGAGGGGCTTCCAGGGCACGGGCGTTTCGGTCCCGGTGCTGCTGCGCCCGCAGCCAGCAGCCTCCCCGGGCGGACGCCGAGGGCATTCCTGACATTCCAGGGGAAGGCGGCGGGCCAAGAGCCGCCGGAGCAGGGGGCTCTGCYGGGCCAGGCTGGGGCTGTGAYGTGCTGCAGCCCTCGGACCGCCAGCCACATAGGGCAGCRCAGCCGGTTCCCTCCGAGCGCCCACCGCAGCCAGATCCAGGGGCAGTTCATCCTATGTCACCTTATGCATCCGGYGCTTAAATCTGGTAGCTAAATCACTACGGGACACTGGATGTTTCTTAATTCTTCTTTTTCTTTCTTTTTCTTTTTTTTTAATGGAGTGGAAATTATGTAATTGAGGTGGAATCTATTCCAAGAATTTCAGCATCTTAGTAGCTTTCAAAGCCTTTTTAAAAAAATAGTCCTGGGTCCACAATACAACTTATTTCCACATCAAATAAAACACTTTGCGTAAAATATTTTTAAATTAATAATTCTTGTTATTTGCTAACTTCAGTGTTTTCTGAATGCTTCATCACTATAAATAATAACAAAATAAATGCAATCAGAAAGAAAAAGTCAGCCAAGCTTTTACACCGGCGTATTCACACCCCTGTGGAAAACCGCTGCCTTCTCTCAAGGCCTGAATGGCCACGGAGATGCGTTCAGGGCTTCTTTCAGCTTAGGAACAGAGCGCTCCCATTTGAAGAGGCACGGATCCAATTCTCCCACGGGAGGCAGAGCTGCCCCAGGTGTCCAGTCCCACGGGGTCTGCTTACCTGGAGGAACGGAGCCCGTCACAGTGGACTGCCATACCCGGAGTTTCGCAGAGCCAGAGCCCCCTCCGCAGAGCCCTTTGCCACCTCCAGCCRTCGCAGAGCCCCAGCTCAGGCTGGGCTCTTCCCGCGGGAGGGTCGCTCGGTACCTGTGCGCGTTCCGGGGCCGTGGCGCCCCTGCTCGCGTTGTCAGCGCTCGCTGCCGTCCCCGCTGCCAGTGCTGGTGCCACACGGGGCTTTATCTGCTCTTTGCAAGCGTCTTCAGCGACAGCCACCACTCRCGGTCAGGCCTTAGGATGTATTTGAGCCTCACACCGACACCCCCACGGCGCCCTTGACCCGTGACCCGGCGGCACAGGAGGGACGGTCAGCGTCTGCCCCAAGGACCCCGAGTATGGGCTAATGACAGGACACTGCTACTGCAGGTGAACCTGGTCTGAAGGTCAGGTGAGGAAAGGGAGTCATTCCAGCCAGGACCTAACTGCCTCAGGTTAAAAGGGATGCTACAAACGCTAATTTCCCTCGCAGGCATGTTCATGTAAGCACCACCACTGCTTATATGCTGAAGCATCCCACCTTCTCTGTAGGTTAGCCATATCTGGCGGGTTAAAGAACATGGAAAACTTGTATAAAAGAGCTATAAAAATATATCAATGACATAATCCATTTCTTTCTATATGATCCCTGTATATGGCTCATAAAGAGAGTTTATTAGTTTTCATGAGGAACGTAGCAGAAATATAGTGATAAARCATATTTAAAAGATCCTATAAGAAACAGATGGAAGTCTCAGAGTGAAAACAACAAAGATAATTCAAATACCTSTGAAGAAACTTTGCTTTCTAAAATGTAGCAGTCTGCTTTAAACCGAAGTATTTAGGATCAGTAATTTAAATTACAAATAAAAACACTAAAATAAGTAGTGGTATTTGCATCACAAAGAGAGAGTACCAGGAACATTAGTATTTGTGGGAAGATGGAGCACAGCAATGAAAAGGCATTCACAGTTGAAAGAAGTCAAGGACCTCCAGCCTTCCTAATGGAAAATGAGGCAGGGGAAGAAGCAACCAATTTTAGGAAATGTGGCTGATTTGATTCTAACTCTGCTTGAAAAGTGGTGGAGTCAAAACTTGTCCATTCCACAATTTTGAGGCTGCGACAGCTGGCAAAAAATAAATCACAATCCAACAAAGAAAGTCCAAGAAGGAACCAGCATTATTTCTTCAGAGAGCTTAGAAGTCCATCCCTTTGCTTTATTATATATTGTTTGATTGTAAACCACGCGTCTGTTCTTCAGCACACTCATCCCAGAAGTATCCAGGGTGGCAGCGAAAAAGTAATACTTTGGCTACCGCTGGGACAATTACAATAGAAAAATTCTTCCTTGTTCCTATTTGTTAATATTTCCATTAATAAAAGGCTGCTGCACCATTTGCTTTTACTTATGGTGTCACACTGAGATTTGTGAGTATTAAAATAACTGYGCAGTTCCCAAAAATGTTTCTTAATCCTGCAAGTTCCTTGAATTTTACCTCATATGTTTACGCATTTGAAAATTCCTATCCAGACTAAGTCTGCTATTTTATTCAGGCACCATAAGTGATCTCTCATGAATTAGGTGACCAACTAAAGAACACAAGAGATGACTCGTGAGCCGTCAGGATGAACAACAGCATATTGGAAATTCTCCTGGCAAATTAYCCAGGCAAATACTCATAAATGTTGAAAACATGAAGAAATCAGCATCAGGTCATAAGTAATTTGCTAAATAGCAGAGGAGATTAATTCATAATAAATAKTGATGGCTTCTTTCTGACAGCCCCATCTCCCTTTTGCTGAGCTGCAGCACATGTTTAGAGCCATGTGAGTGGAGAAAGACAGAAACAAGAGAAATCTGGACCAGCTTTTAATGCAATTTCTTTTACTTGTCCACATGCATCGTCTGGCTAGAAAGTGGAAAGCAAGTGACCTACTGCCTGCTAGGATTCCCATGCAGAGTGACCCAAATAAGGCCCATTGAGGCCTGTCCTTCCTAGTGCTGAGCTCACCTGGACAGAAGAGAGGGACTTGGCATGGTCAATCACTGCTCTAACAGTTGTAATCTTGATCCAAAAATATTTCTTTGAAAGAAATCTTATTTGATTCCCATGAAATGTCATTTTTGAAAATTTAGCTGTTCTCTCTGAAAAGTTTTCTTGTGCGTTTGTTTTCTTTTGGACTAACAAGTGAATATGCAAGGAGAAAATACAGGCAGATAATACTATAAAGAAACATGGCAATATTTCACCTCTACTGTGGCCAAAATAAAAAGTCAGTAAGATAGGGATGCTAAATGGGTTATTCTTTTCCTGTATCTCCTTTTCTGTGGGAATTCAGCCAAAGCATCAAAGAAGGCAAGCAATGAGCTTATAGGCTCTCCAGCAATCAGAAAAATGAAAATAGGACTGAGAGAAGATGAGGAAGGAGAGATATAAATGAAATAAAAAGCAAACCTATATGAAATATTTTATCACCTATTTGTCCAAAACGTTTCTTTCATTTTACATCCTCTCTAAGTGCAATTTGCCCCCAGTTCAGTRTGGCCGAACTGGTGCAGGACGGTGCAGAAGGTGACTGGTGCAGGTTACCTTCAGCAGAGAATGACTCTCGCCTCTTCCCCCATGGCACTCTGAAAAATCTGACAATAGGAAACATGATGAGGGGAAGATCTTGCAGGGGGKTAAATAATGAAAAGCTTCTGAGGAGGCATCTCCCAATAATGAAATCCATTGAGCGGAAATCCTCTGTAGTGATGAGAAACTTCAAAGATACCTCTCTTTAAAGAACTGCTTCACAGAATTTGCCTCGTAGYGCCAGACAATATTTGCTATTCCATAGTGTAGAAGAGAATTTTTTCTAATGTACACCTTATGTCGCCTGTTCTCCTTAGCATACTATTTTTAATTTTTCTCTCTAACCATTTACAGGAATTCAGCACTTCACTTTTTCCCTTTGTTGCTGTATACAAGGCTGTCAGGAACTGTGACTGCGGGTCATTAGGCGTCTGTCCGGACAYAGTGTCTGGTGTGTTCTTGAGCCAGACGCACTAATGGCTCAACTCTTATATACTAAAAACAGACGTTTCTACAGACCAAGACCAAAATAATCCTTTCAGATGTGATTTGTCTTTCTAGTAGATCCTGGAGAGAGAGAGAAAAAATAAAAGCACTTGTTTTTAGATRTGCAATACAGACAGGAGAAATACAGAACAGTTCAGAGGGAAAATCCTAATAGCAAATCTGAGATATGAGTGGCTGAAACTACAATCATATCTTCTATGTAGTTAGTCCCAAAGTTGATGCAGCTTTCACAACAAAACCTTAGATCATATGAAATTTTCCCTGTTTGTAAAAGTTGTTTTCTAAAAATATGCACTTAGATAAGTGTATAGCATAGCTTTGCAAAGGCATAATATTCCCTGATTATAAAAAAATAAAGACAACTCTGTTCCATATACAGTAAACACATAGGAAAGATATTTCTTGCTCCAGAGACTGCTTTGCCTGGTGGTCCCCCTTAAGCAGGGAGGATATTTCCAAGCACTGCCGTTCGTTCCCTTGTTTATAGCATCTTCTTCTGCCGCCTGATTTATCAGTCTATTGAGCCAGATAGTGTGAGTGCCAAGCAGTGAGTAACATCTGGGTGAACAGAGGAGGCTGCCTCCTCCTTTAATCCAGGCACTGCTGGCACTTTTACTCCTTGGGTCCAATGTGAAGTGACAATGACAGTGCATCAAAAGGACAGGTCCATGTATGCTATAACCAAGACTAAGATTAATCTCCTAAATCTAACAGAATATGAAAGTTCCACGTCTGGCTACTAAAAGCTRCAAAGCTCAACCTGGAAACAAGACGATGGTTTTTAACACCAAACACAAGCGGTCAGAGATCTGATAACTGTCAGCTGGAGTGCTCAGTGCAAGCTGGCCGCCTTGGTGTAAGATAGGCTCTAACTCAAYTGTGGCTTTGGGGATTTACTGCAGGAATTACTGGAGGAAACTCCATGGTCTGAGTTATGCAGGAGGTCAGACTTGATCTCCAGAACAGACTCTTCTGACTAGGAAATTTATAAAAATAGTAATGGAAATATGCAAGTCAGTGAGGGTATCTAACATTTATTTAGGATGTGGGTTCAGCATCTCGTATGTAATGTACTTTTCCCCCTCAAATTCCTAAGGCCATTTATATCAGGCCAAATTCTCGTGACTACTTATATTTATAGATTGACTGCTTGGTTGTCACTAATCACATTTTTAGGCTTTGCATTACATTTTAAATCCCCTGAGTCATATTCATGTTCATGTTTACCACTCTCTTCCTTCTTTTATGAGATTTTTCCATGAACTTGAAATTAAAAACATCCTTTTCTCCTTTCCACTGAAAAGTCACAACCACAAATYATCCGTCACAGCTTCAATTTGTCCCTCAGAATTTTCTCTGATCCCTCACAGAAGATACATTTCCAAGCAAAAAGTTCAAGTTCCTTTTCTTCCCATTTCCCAGGAGAGCTGAAAAGAGTGTGCCCTTCATCTGAATACCTCATTTGCCATTTTTATGTCAAGTTCTTTGTAAGAAGGCGGTTTCAATGAAAAATGGGTCTTTTCACTCCCTAGCACCTCATGCAGTTGCAGTTGCAAGTTCCTTTGCTCTTCATTTTTTTCTGAGCTGTTTTTAAGCTGGAGCAGGGAGAACAGGCTGTGCTATASCTGGACCCATCAATCTCTCTCACACATACTGTCCACCTGCTCTTTCAGCCTTCAGAAACCTGTTGCTTACTTCCATTTGCTCCCTGGAGATAAAGAAGGGAATGAGTGGAGGGGAAGAAAACATCACCACAGGAATGTCCAAAACAACGCTGTTTGCCTTTTCTGTAAGGATTCATTTGGGAGGGCACTCTGTGTTGTCCTACAGGCTGAACGTAACTGATGGCAGGGATACAGATGTTTTCAGCTGGCATTTTGCTCTATATTGGAAACATTCTCAGCCCTGATGGGGATTTGTTATCTGAAATACCATTCTTCTCACAGGTAGCAAATCTTCTTCCCTCAGCTTTTCACAGATGGGGCTAGTCTAGCAATGCAAGGCTGGTACATACCCATGTGATAGCAGGAGAGCCCACGGTCCCTGTACTGGGGAACTCCAGAGCTCCTGTCACTCCTTAGGGGGACACATGAGCCCCCTTCCTGGCCTTCTGGACTATGTGGTCCTCATAGCCAGGGCAGCGAGCACAGGAGCAAGGTTTGAAGTTGACTCCATTAGTTTTCACATCTTCCATCACATTTAATCATTGGTTTCAGAGACTACACAATACAAAAGGAAAAATAATGTGATGTGTGGGAGCTGGCAATAGAGATTTTTCCCAAATGTTTGGGAGGATCCCATTTCTCACAGAGGATGCTGCCAAGAAACAGCCTCCTTTTCCTTTCAAGAAATAAGGACTGTTAACGAAAATTTTGTGCCTAAAGTATTTCCCCAGGCCAAACACTAACCCTATTGTAAAACACGAACACCATACGCTGAGACACTTTGCTCTTTTCTCCCACCTGAAATACTAAAAGTTTTTCAAGACAAGTGAAGAACAGAGGCAGARAGAGCTAGTGCCAGCAGGAGAGAACTGTGAAACAAACCTGGAAGTGAACAGAGTCTACTGGAGAGAGGAGCAGGAGAGGGGAATGAGAGCAGGCCAGGGTGAGAGCTATGGGCAATGTTCTCTGCTGCGGTCCCTGAGCAGAGCTTCAGTCGGAGAGCACACGTAGGGCACCGTAACGTCATTAGCAAGGTGTGACGAAGGGAGAGCCCCAGTGGAGACCCTGCCATGGGGCTGGTGATGGGACAATCCGATTTCCTTCTGACAGAACCACTGCCAGTGACTACTCTGAGGGAAGGGAGGTCAGAAACCAGRGCAGCACARCCTGCTGGGCTCAACCACAGGACAGCTCAGCAGCCACGGGCAATGCCAGCATCATAAGGACACAGGAGTTGTCCTAAAGCCACTTTGTCTCTCTAACTGTCTAACTTCAGGTTGCTGTAAAATCTAAACCCTTTAGAGTAATATGAAAGCCTAGAGGTGGTTTGTCAAAAGTTACCTGGTGTAACTACAGGGAGCAGGGATGAATCTGAGACTATATCYTGAGTATTCAGGGTGTGTTTGGGAGTAAGGATTTGGTTTGGAYACCTCCCTCTTAGGCAAGCAGAAGGTACCCAAGCTAAATCCACCTCCATGTTTTTCTYTGTTTTGCTTGTTTTGATAGTCATGGTTACTGCCATAAAATCAGGCCATTAAGGAAAAGGCAGGCAGCTCAATCCAAATGATTCCCATTTGAACTCCACTCCTCAGGCTCAGCAATAGACAGGGGAGCACCTATTTAGGACATGTGTTTTCTACTTATTCCTGCCCTTGACTAGTTTTGGATGGTACAGCTAGCTGACAGATGAAAATTTCCTTGCAGGGAAARGAGCTGATTTTCTTTAAACTATTTTTATCCCAATTTGGCATTTTCAGAGACCAGAATGTTTAGGAAAAAAAATCAGTTCAGAAATGTCAAAATATTTTGTTTTCAGTCAAAACCAAATATTCAACATTTCCCGAACTGTTTTAAGTTCGCTCCCACATGAGAGGGCRCGTGTTATTGAGCTGGAGCTGTGCTGCTCTCCTAGGGACAGCACGAGGCGCTTAATGCTTATACTTACACCTCCATCAGTTTGGGCCACTCCATCAGTTTGGGGCTTTCTCTTGCATGGTACAGTTCAGTGCTAAATGCAGAAAGGACTGACCAAGACAGAAAACCCTGGTCCAGAATCGCCAAGTGTGTATAGAACTTCCTTCCTAATATGAAGAGAGTATCTGATCGCAAAAGCGGCTTAGCCACGTTCACGTGACACCAAACACACACGTGCTTCACTCTACCTTTCAGCCAGTGTAAAAATTCTGTGCACCTTTCATCTGTTGCTGCAAAGCTGCTGTGATTCATGAGTCAAAATTACAGTAGAAATGTTAACAGCCTGTCAGCCTTCCCATAAACCGCATGCTCCAAGTTGTTCCAACATTTACCGAACTGAAGAGTGGGAGCAGAATGGTTTCTCAGGAGCTGCAGGGAACGAAGGATGATACTATTTGGGGGAGAAAAAAAGGCAAAAATATTCAGTTCCTGTCTCCAGGGGAATTATTGGTATTTTCTACAGGTTTCATGTTTGTTCTCTTGCCTGAGCTGTGCTGTGGGGTGCATTCATTCTTTCTAACCTTGAGTGAAACATGAAGAATGTTTCTTTCTTGCTGACTTCCCCAATGAAAAAAAAAATGTCATGAAAGCACAGCGTTCTCATAACAGCAGTTTAATGTGAGCAAAGTGTAGCTATGTTGTCTTAGAGCTTTTATTAAGTTGTGCTTAGAACCCATTCACTTTGTTGACTCAACTTACTGAAGCAATTCTTGTGCAGGATTGTTTATATGTCCCAAAGCATTCATAACTCACTGAGTTCGGCCATCTACAAGTGTTTAATTACAGAMTGTCTGTTTCATGTAAAGAATACCTGCCAGCACTCTTTTGGCAGAGTAAGGAATGAACTTTGTAAAGCAAAGCTGAGCTGCTTGTCAGCAGCAACAAAAATGGGGAAAAGATCTTCCCCAGGGTTTCTTGAGGATTTCCAATCGCCGGATCCTAGTATGATTTGATCTCTTCCCCATACATTCTGCTRGAAATATGGTAAATTTTCATTGAAATGCATTGGAATTTTTTCCCATTTCTCTAGTTGCAAATACATGCAAAATGAAGCAGGGAAAGGCACATGAGSTGGACCACAGAGAGCGTCCAGCCTTAGAAAATAGCATTTCTTTGTACTTTTTGGAAGTATAAATGCAGGTTATCAGCTTACTACTAGAGTGTAGCTGCTCACACTGCACTGACTCCAGATATAAAAATATCCTGTTATTTARTGCTGACCTGAGTAGAAGATGGAGGACTCTATCATCATTTTTCTAAACTTTAGTTGCATTGTAGTTTTTAATAGGGAAAAAAAATAAAGTGTTGCTGTGAACTGCTGCATATATCTGGGGGTTTTCCTTAAAAGATGCCACTGCTGCCTGCCGAGGGTGCCGGGCTGCAGAGGGTCCAGCAGGTGGGTGGGTGGCAGCGTGCCCTGCGCTGTCCCGGGAGCAGRCACGAGAGCAACGGGACGCTCTCCTGAAGCAGCCCGGAGCCGTGCGGCTCAGTGTGGCTGCGGAAGCCTCTGACAATAAATCTGCAGCAAGGCCGGGTTTTAGAGACATTAAAGGACCGGTTTTAGAGAGGTCAAGGATTGTTTCTTCCCTCCTAGACGCTGCTCCCRTTCACTTCCCTCCAGGCCTGGCTCTCATCCTAGATATCTGAAGGTTCTCGTGTCCTCAGGTGTGAGCTCATTTGTTGTCACTTCCACTTCTGGGAAGAAGAGGTCCTGAGAAAAGATGGGTAAGCGTGCAGTGTTCCTAAAGGCGGTCTCCACTAAAACAGGGGAAGGTGCATGAGCAGCTCTGCGGTGGGTACCCTACAACATAKGTACTAGTGGACCCTAACAGCTTCATAACTCATCTGCAGTGAAATAATCTAAAGGAAAACTGAGACTTTCCTGGACCCTTCTGTGCAAGAAGAGGAATGCTGAATCTAATTTTCCAGTACATTATGGTCGAACCTCAATTTGGAGGTCCTAAGAAGTAATATATGAGTCATGCATTTATACATCAACAGAAGCAAATTGTTACTAAATTAATCTTTTCTTATCTGAATTCCTTTGCTGATGAGGTAAGTTTGTGGTGTCTGAGCTACARTGTGTTTTTGGCTGACCACAGCTTTCATTTGGACCAGGTCCACCTCTGTCGTTATACTTATGTGACTGCCGTCACTGCCAGAGGCCCTTAAACAGAAGCAAGGTTGAATTCCACGTTGCACCGAATGGCAGCCTGACTTCAGCCCCAATGTGAGAAAATTACTTGATCGTATATTGCCTAGCACAGTATTGAACAACATCCTGGAAACCTTAGCTATGGAGYGATTTGCAAGAGCCCAAGTGGCCTGGAGTTTATAAACAAGCTGCTTCTAACTGCTTCAGAAACTGTTGCTCATATATTTAGTCTTTACTTTTAGAACTAAAAGTGCTAAAAAGTCGCGCTACTAAAAAGGCCATGCAGTAATAAAAATTCCAGTTTGGCTCTGGGGATAGCTTCAAGAGACGTYGTGGTCAGAATTTTCTCCATTATTCCCAAGTAGCCAAAAAGGTATTTTCTGTATTCTGGATTTGGGAAATATATTAAGATTTTTAACCGCATATAAAAATATCCTTATGTTTTTGAAACCTACCTTTGAATCCTTAAGTTTTGAAACCTTCAGGAAGTTTAACCAGTCCTTAGTTAAGACTGTGAGTATGACTAAGTCTTCTGTATTAGCACGGTGCTTTGCTTGTCTCTGCCCAGTATTTTACTTCAATTTATTTAAAAATCAAAGAAATAATGCCAGTTTGGGGAGTAAGTAGTTTGGGGAGTAAGCAGAGCAGAAAGGAAAGGRGAGCATAAATTATGAACTGCTTTGATCTTCACACTCAGGAAATACTTTGCCACTTCCATTGCTTCATTCCATCTCTTCCATGGCCATTATAGATTACTGGAATAAGTGACCTTTAGCAGAAAACTTCGTAACAGAGATGAACTAAATGGGACTGAAGCAGAATGGGACACTGCCTTCTGCTATGCAGACAGTTCTAACTGCTAGCAATTTTTTCCTGTCTGACCAGGATGAAAGTCAAAAATCTCAACAATTTCCACAAATTGAAAATCTGAAAAATGTGTGAGCTGAGGTCAGCTAAAACATTTCATTTCAATAATTTTGTAATATCTTTTTACAATGCTGATCTGTCTTTAATCATTTTGTGTCTAAGTTTGCTAAGATTTCAAAATTGCAAAAATGAAACAAAAACTTCTTCAAAATGTTGAAAGAGAACTTTTATACTGTTATTAATGTTCCTTGAAGAAAAAGGAATCATACATATATTTACAGATCAATAAGAAATGTAGCCTTCTTTTAGCCATTAGTGAATACCTACAACCATAAGTGAAAAAAAGACATTTCAGTATGAGAACTCCTCAGTGAATAATTTTATGTCATATCTGGTTTTCTGCAGTGACACTTCTATCAGGGCCAGCAAGATGGTCATCTCAACTATGCAATTACCAGAAGATCTCTCAGCTCGTATGCTATGAAGTCAAAGGAATAATATGCAGGAATACTTTCTCTTTTCAGACAAGAGCAAGATGTTTGGCAGTGGAGCTGATCACCGAGACTGCCAGCTGACTGCCAACTGGCAATCACAACCCGACAGATTTGCAATGACTCTTCATAGCAGAGCCCCGGCTTCATTCCTCCACCTGCCGCTCTGTCACCAGTGGTTTCTTGCTTCCCCTGCAAGGCGGGTGGGTGCTGAGGGCTGGCCTGGGCTGCAGAGGCTCACGTGTGGTGTCCTCGGGCTGGGAAGTGTTCAGTACTGGTGATCTTGGCTGCATCCCTTAGCTCCAGCACAGCTTGTTTGAAACAGGATAGAGCACAGAGTGGCAATCCACTTTTGATGCTGCTCATTTTAGCCTAAAAAACATGAATTTGAAAGCCTCATCACAACCAGCTGTAACTTGTTTGGAATTAAGACTAATAAAACTGTTAAGTTTTCTGTCATTAAAGTACTGAAATCTTCTAGAATTTACTTCCATGGCATTGTACATGTTAGACACGAGATACATGTTTGAGCCAAATTTTCACACAGGTTATTTGTTGTACACACAACTCTGATGATTTCTCAAGCATATCCAACAGCTGGTTTTGTACCTTTGAGTGAGGCTACTGCTATGTTATTGTAGCATGAGATGCTTGTTTGCAAACACATCTTTGAAAATCCCTCCTTTCAGGACGTCTAGAGGTACACCTGGGAGGTACAGGCCTCAAAGCAGCAAGTAGAGGAATCAGTTCAAACTTCATTTCCTTGGCTCCAAGCCTTGCTCTGAGTTCATTCATTTGCATGACCTGGATGCCAGGTTTCTGTTCGGACACATCTCTGAACATGAACATTTTAGCATATCTCTTACCTAGATTTTGCCTCTAATTCTCTTTGCTGTGCTAAGTGTGCAGTAGCCTTTGGCAAGTGTATGTCTACAGAGATTACGAATATGAACAAAATGGAGTAAGAGGTGCTGCCTGTACAAGCACTAGGCCAGCCCAGTGTGCTTCGCACCTAATCATGGAGAGAGAGGATCCTCGTGACTCGGAGGCATGGAAAGGAAAATGAGTGTCGGAGCTCRGGAGCGCTCAGCCTCTCAGGGAGGAGGGTTGGTGGAGCCCGGGAACTCTCCACTGCCTCTGCAACGCCTACAGAGACCTGCCATTGCTCCCCTCATTGAAACTGTCGGCCCCATAGGACCAGAATTCTGCATCTAGGTACTGCTGGTTAAGTGATGGCCACGGAAGCACATATTCTGAAACAGGGTGTCATTAATCTAGCTGGTAAGCACGCCAGTTAAAAAGTCACAGCCAAAGCAGGGTCGGGATGCRTGCGGCAGCGTGTGTGCGTGCGCACCCTTCCCCCGGACTCCTCTCATGCCATACTGATGAGCAGCAAACAGATTCTGCTCGCTCCTTTCCCAGGCAGGCTTAGCCCTGCTGATCTGTGTACTCAGCACTGAAACCTACACTTTTCCCAGGACCTATCAAGTCAAACGGCCCATAACCTATTGCTCCTTTGATGGCTCTCATCCTGCTTTCAATTGATGTGGCAGTGTGTGAATACATACGGCCGAAAGCTTGATATAAAACTCATTTGTCTAAACACCAGCTATTTATGTTTGATGGCCTGAGCAATTATTAATCCTGATTGGAAATATAGGTCATTGTGTCTACAGTGTCCTGTCACAGCATCTCTGCTAGCTCCCCTGAGGCCAAATTCTCTGACAATGCACACAGTGTCCGGGTCTTTCTGCATGCGGTACCRTGCTCTGCCTGAAAATGCAGGCAGGAAACTTCTTTTTCTATATGCTCACCAGTGTGGATGATCCCCAGAAAAGGGAGGTAGAGCCAGCACCACTATGCCCAACAATTTTCATGCTCTCCCATACAGTTCAAAACTGCTATGACAAGCATCCCTCATGCTCAGGAGGGCACAGCACAGATCTGTCCCACCACAACATGGCTCCCACACTGGATTTTCATCTGGGCGGAGCTCTAAAGGAACCAGGGCATCCCTTAACCCATAAGGAAAATAGGAAGCTCCAGTACCACTGTGGGCCTGCTCTTTAGTCCTAAAATATAAATAAATACATATATGTGTATAAATATATATATGCACACATTCCTCTTTATGTCCCCCTCATCTCTGCCTTTTCATCCATGTTTCAGGACTGCTCTACCCTAGCAGCAGGTCCTAGTTTTCCTGCCTTAGATAGGCACAAATAGGGGAGGAGGAGAGGAAAAGTCTTTAAGATCCAAAATTTGGTTTGGGGACAAACAACTCTCTCCTCACACTGCCTAGAGATATKGGGGCAATATCTGTGCTTGGTAAAACCCTTTCTGTAGGACTGCATGGTGAGCAACACAGCATGAGGGATGCAGACGAGTCAAGCAAAACTGTTACTAGAAGCCTCTGCCTGGGTGAAGGAGAGAGGGGAAAGGATGTCAAAGATACGGACAGATATTGTGTCCAAAGGCTCACCAWGTAGGACAGACACCCCTGGAAAATTAGAGAGGGGATCTTTGAGCTTGCAAGRTACACTAAACACAGGATCAAGCTACAAGGAACAATCTGTCAAGGAGTAACATAAACAGTGATTTTTACATTGAATACTATAGAAAAGTTCAAGCCAGATCTTCAGCTCCTGCTAATCATTGTATCTCCATTTTGACTTTGTTGGGCTATTCTGTTTTCCATCAYATAACAACATAGCCCTACACATAAAAATATCAAGGCTGGTTTATGCACTTATTTTAATGTTGAGTGAATTAGAAACCCACTCACTGTAAGACTATAAATAATACTTAAGAGCTGGCAACTAAAATTTCTGGATGTTAATCCAAAAAGGACTCTAATAATCACTTATTCAGACCTCCTGCATGAAAAAGGCACAGATTAAACAAAGAAGCCCCGAGTAAATATTCCTGTATTACCTATTTCCATGACACAGACCTGAGAACACGGGAGGTTTGTCACACAACCCAGCTGCATGTGCTGTCAGCTGATACTCTTGTCTTTCATGCACACTGCTGCAATGCCACTTTTCCTTTGCTTACAGTCAGTYAATGCAAAGATATAATCTCCCATAAAGAATATAGTTCTACAAATATTTTAAAAAAACCTTTAGCCAAAGAATAAGCTGTTTCTTTAAAGTCTGAATGAAAATGCATACCTAATTTGTTGTTCTTTCTGTATGCATCTTAAACTCATTTCCTAATTTGACTTAAATGTTTCTGCAGCCAAAAAAAGACTGATGTAAGAATCATGAAGCAAGTTCTAAAGGGTAATATTGAATCAATCAGAAACCTCAGCAACATTTTGTTCAGATCAATGTGAAAGAAAGTGAGAAAATATACTATCTGGAAGCCCTAAGATATGTATAATTTTTACTAGGAAAAACCTGTACATTCAATAAAATCAGGCAATTAAAAGCTGAAGTTACAGTAAAGTAGAGTTTTGGTGTTTTTTCTTTTCATTTAAGAAATAGAATATTCTGCTGGGTGAACTGATTTAATGATGAAATTGCCCCTGAAAATCCTTTGTCAGTGAAAAATAAGTATTGAGAACATAACTAATACCCCAAAAGTTCAGCTGGATTAAAAACTATTTGAATTCTTTGGAACCAAAAATAACGTTATTTACAGATGGTCTTCATTAAAAAAAAATTAGTGGCAAGCATTATTTCATGGTTCTAATAATGAGTCTAGCCTAGGGGAAGGTCTTAATATTTTCAGTATCAGAAATGAACATTCTCTTTATGATCTCATTTCATGAAAAAGATACCACACACATATATACACACACATTTATACATATAAAATATTTCTGCAATGGAGGCAGATGTCTATATATGCACATAAAGAGAGCTAAATGCCAGTTAAATGCTGGGTTTTGAATATTTTTTTCTCCTCCAGAATTGTATTACTGAAATTCATGTGCTGATAAAYTGCATTTTAGGGGAGAACTATTTTATGGTGTACTGATAAAGATTTCTGTGGACAAAACAACCTTGGAGGACATATGTGTCTCCATGTCATGCCAGGACCTGCACATTAGTCATACTACCCCATACCGGCGGGTAGTTAGGCAGCGRGTTACCAGCTTGCATATATAATCTGATTGGCGTGTTCACTTGAGCCTTTACTGCCATAAATGAGCGGCTGTGCAGGTGCCATTAGCACATGTATCTTTTTCTGAATGCACCATTGTAGGAGTAGCTGAAAAGCTGGTTGTGCTACATAGTCAGAAAGTTGGCAGCAGTGCTGGGTGAAAAATGGCAAGTATGATTTAAAAAAAAAAAATTCAAAAAACTTCATGTTTACTCTACATTTTTTAACATCTCAATGAGAAATAGAAAAAAAAAGTGAAGGTATTGAAATTCAATTTTTTTTAAGTTTTGGGTTAACATTTATTGTATTTTCCCCTTCTCACCTTCCTTCCTTTCTTCCTGCTCCTATTTTCTCTTGCTATTTCATTTCTCCACCTTTATTTTAATGATCAGATATAAGAGAAGGAAGACAAAGAACAAGATGGACTGAGAGGGAGGAGAAAACAATACCTGAAACTCTGCAACACTTTTAGCGGGTTAGTTTAATAGAAGTCCCTTTGTATACATATAGTCAAGCAATAAGTATTGTGCCAGTAGGTGGAGCTCAGCAATATAGTTTACATCTCCCCAGTTCAATATAAAACTATTTGGCTCACTCAAGAAAAGTCCCTTCAGGCTGCTGTAGATCTTGGTCTCCTCCTGTTGCTCTTCTAAAAATGTAGCAGTCCTTCATTAGGCAACACTTGACAAATTTACTATGTCTTTTGGATTCATCGATTTGGGTGTTTACAATTTATGACCTGAATTTGTAAATACATGTGTTTTATGTATTTGTGTAATACTTTTGAGAATTTGGCAAGAGCTACCTTTGCATTAGCAAAGAAAAGAAACAAAAAGTGTAATGGTTCTAAATTTGGGCTTACGTTATTCCTACATTTCAAGCTTCATTTGTTTGCTTTCCACTTCCGCAGCTGCCGGAACTGCTCTTCACTAAGAACAGAATAAATCCATACCACCTGTCCCACTCGGAATTCAGGTCAAACAATTAAGGATTCCAACATCGAAGAACTGAAAGAGAACCTCAATCACAATTTCCATGCTATGAAAAAATAAATAGAAAATGAACAATAAAAATTTTGTTAGGCAACTTGCAAGCATGTGACTTGCTATTATAGTAAAATCTTCATCGTTCCAGAAAAAAAATGTTTGCCATCTGGAGTCTACTGTCTTCATCTCCAAACTCTGGTGAACGCCAATGTGTTTTGGCTGCAATTTAATGTTGACATATATCTGTTTTATTAAGGTTAAATACCAAGGTCTTCTGATATTTTTATCTTCTCCCTTTGTCATGTCTCTTGGCAGCTGTGAAAACACATGCATTTGGGGGCATAGAGGCAGCTATCTGAGAAAACCATCAGGATTCCCCCAGAACACAATTGCCTGTCATATTTATCCCTATAGACAGGAAAATTATTCTGCTCTAAACTCTGCAGGACTCCTGCCCTGTGTTCATAAATAAAAGCAGATTTTGAACGCCTGCCTTTAGTCCTAAATCCCAAGATAAGGATTGACTGGAATATACTGGAACAGATCTTTAGGTTTGGACTAAAAGCTGTTCTTAGGTCATCGCCATGCCTTTCAAGCATTCAAAAAAACTACTGTAATATGTTATTTTGGTATGGGGCCATGCAAACCTTGCCCAAATTCTGAGTGCATGAGCTGTCATTGAAGAGCTGTATAGTTGTAAGCAGGAAGCAGTTCAATGCAACTCAAATGAAACTTGTCCCTCATTTCAAAATGGCAAACTTCTCTTCAAATCAGCTGATTGAAAAAAAAAAATGCTTATTGTGCCAAGGTAACAACAGATAGGCCAAGCCACTCATTTGTTTTTCCAGAGAGAGTTTCATACAGTTTATTAAATGGAGAATCCAGAGTAATAATCAACATATTTGCTAGGATGTTAATGGGGATATGGTAAAATGGTGTATGACAGCCAAGGGACAGAGAGCACTTCTTACTCACTCTCTCCATCCATGAAATCAGTAACTCAGGTCATTTGTCTAAGTCATATACTATTACTTTAGAGTGAATCAATGCAAGGAGATTTAAGCACATCCCAGGGAGCTTTGTTCACTTAATAGCAAAAATAAAACAAAACCAATAACTTTTTCATTTGAAAGCCAGAACCAAAGGAGATTTACGTTATTTAAAACATAGTTTGAATCCTGTTCAAATTGGGCAGGAGTTCAGCCAGAAGTTATCATATGATTGAGTTTTGGGAATTTTATTTTTTTGGAAATCTCTGTGAAATGATCTAGCAGCTTCAGTTCAAATTCCAATCCAGAAGTGCCTCTGTTCCTCACAAAACCCCACAACTTGCACCTTTGCTAGGAGTCTCTGATTAGAAGGCAAGAGCTACAACCTCAAGTCGGCTAGGGGTCTGCACTGCACACCTGAAATAAGGCAGAGAGAGAGACATGACACCATTACCTCTGCCCTCTTGACTGCACTAAAAGAAGAAACACATTGCAGAAAACAAATTTTTTTTAAAAAAATGCACCAGCTACTCCATTTGGATTCTTCTCCTCGCCTTCACTTTGTTTCTTAATTTTAGCATAAACTAAAGATGACAGTGACATCTTAGCACACACTTCTTGGCAATGTCACACTGTCATGGAGGCTCMCAGGAGCCATTGGAATCTACCCTGCAAAGATGAAACAGCTTTCTTTGCCTTATTTTAGGGTATGTTAAAGAGTATTTGCCTAAAAKTTGTTCAAAATCAGCTTTCTACTCAATTGCATTCTGAGAGATATAAGACAAAAGTATCAACAAAAGAGAGAAAGTAGAAATTACCATGGAAAACACTAGTGTACTTCCAATATGTCAAATTATCCAGCTTCAAGGGGATATCTTTTGTCTTTTAAACAGCTTAGTCATCACTGCAGCCAGTGAAACATGTTGAGTGTGTGTCTAAACTAAATATCCTGAGGAACAGAATCTATTCAAAGTACAGGAAAAGCTTTCACAAAGCTCTCGCCCACAACGCAGTTTGGGACTTGTGTGAAACTTTCAACTACTCCATTTGCCCACTCTGTGTATTTCATTAAAAACCTTACAGACCTCTATAATTAACAACTAAGAATGACATCGTCTCTGTCCTGTTCCAGCTGGCCTCATCCAAAAAAAATATATTCCTAAGAGAATATCTGTACAATTCAGCATTTAAAAACACTTCTGAACCAAACTCCAGTGGGCTAAAAAGCAATGCAAAATGCATGAAGTCATTGGATAGTGTCTTTGCCAACAACAGGCATAATTTACCAATAATGCTTCTATTCTCTTTCCCCATCTGTTCATTGAATTGTTTCATTTCTCCTCCTCCACCTCCTCCTATCTGTCCATTTTTCCAAGTGAAATTATGGTCTTTAAAACGATGCTTGTCATTTATGGTTTCAGATGAAAATGAAATTTCAAGTCACAGAGTATGTTCTCATATTCAGATAAATGGAAAAAGTACAACTAAAACAGATATTGATATCAATTACAGTATTTTAAATTTGTATAGTTATGTCTATGATCAAATGTCAGAGCAGCAGAAAGTATCTTCTCTCCTAAATAAACTTTGCCAAATCACTCACAGACAAAAATATTTTTTAAAAATGCTGCTTCCTCTCTGAAGATTCATTTTACATTTCCCATCCTCGTACCATACTGACAACAACAGAAATACTGTAAAGGATGTTTTGTTGAAATGTCCCATGATCTTCTGCAGACCTATTTCTGATTAACAGCAGTTAAGCAAGAGTAGAATCAGACCCATGAAATGTTGCAAGATTATAAGGATATATAGTTTACTTGGCATTAATCAGAACTGTTGGATAATGGCTCCCCTCAGAGGTAATATAGGAAGCATGCATCARTCTAGTCAATGAGTGCATCCTTGCTATCAGATAAGAAGGGAAAAGATCATGCATTATCCAGTCTGATCCAGGAAAACTCTGTGAACTCCATCCTGTAATGAGTAAGAAATTGCCAGTTTAGTTCCTTTCATTTTGGAGAATAACTGTAGCTAATGAATGCAATCTGCTGTAATTAGTTATGTAAAAATGTGTAGCTATTAAGAAAGGAAAAATTAGTATCAAGGGATAAGTTGAATTTTACAAAATATAACCATTTTTGAGCTGGTCTTAGAAGCATGGGAAAGAGAAGAGGATTTTGTGCCTACATCCTAATGCTTCATGTCCACCAAACTAAAATAAAGGCAAAAAAAGGAATAAAATTACTCTTCTACAGAGTAGAAATTACTTGAAAACTAGAAATTCTAACATTTGTGTAAGCAGCAGTTCAGAGTGGCTCTGTGATAGGCCCAGCGATGTCTGGGAGAATTCTCTTTCTCAGGAGTCTTCCATCCAATCCTTTAAAGCTTATAACCAAATCTTTGTACCTCAGAYCTGCTCATGTGAGGATACTTCAGCATGTACACTACCTTATACCTGKTTGAATGATTCCATTATGGAACACAGAGACAACCTGCTTCCAGGATTATCTCCTGCCACTTTTAGGAGCTGTATAAAAATGTTATTGAACTGACTTGAATAATATACCAAGCTTTCTAGAAGTTACTTGTAGTTTGACTATAAGATCATTGTGGAATTTATTAGTTTGAATAGCTTCTGAAGCAAAGCATTAGAAGAAAATATCATCTAACCAACGGAATTTTTTTGAGATATGGGTCTTTAGGTTTTTCAAATACATGAAATAGAGAATCTCAGAAGAAAGTAACAGGTGGTGGTTTCAAAAAGCTAAAAGTAAGAGTTCTTCACAAATGTCTAAAAAGTCTAAATATATGAAATGAGACTCTCTGAGCTGACCACTACCAGTCTAAGACATGACCAGAAATTACAACGGTTCTAAGAACTGAGCAAATATCAGCTCACTCCTCAGCAGCAGTTGAAAAAGCAAATTAAAACTTAGGCAGGGAGGAGAGGTCAGAACAAAGCACAAAGTTTTGTCAAGGCATAAATCCATTCTGCATCTTGAACATGCCTCCAGCCCATGATGGAGTTGGAAAATGGTTGGAGAGGGGCATCAATATAGACAGAGATGTCATGGCCCATAAAGGCTATGCTGCAAGGGTCAGCCAAGCAGGACTTTTCTTGTGCCTTGAAAAGACACACCTCAGGGAGTAAAATGACAAAGCTTTATAAAATCACAAGAAGCAAATAAAATGTGAGCGGGGATTAACTGGTCATCCTCTCTTCTTAAATAAGGAATAATAGACCATAAAATGTATCTAAGGGGTCACAGGTTCTAAACTAGCAACAGGAGGGACTCCTTCACTCAACAAGCCACTAAGATATGGAAGTGCACACTGCGAGATGCTGTGGATGCTAAAAGCTTAAATGAGATGAAGGGGAAAATGGAAAATTTTATGGAATAAGTTCTCTCAGGCCATACCTAGCTTAGCCTACCTTTTCTATATAACCCAGAACGTTACACCTGGAGCAGAYGAAAGTGCTCACTTTTGGCACTATGCTACCATGCTCCACAGCTGGAAAAAAAGTACCAAGGAACGAAGAGAGCCCTCTGGATGCTACAAAAGGCCATAATTTTTCAAAGGCATGCTTTTCTCCAAAGAAATCTCCCTCTCTGTGAACATGGTGGCAATGCTTTTTAATGTCTGGCTATTAAAAACTTGCCTTTGTACAGGTACTGCTAAAGCAACCCTCAGAAGAATGGCTCTTGCTACTACCAGACAGAGCATTATGCCCAACTCTGCTTTTCTTTAGAGCGACCTCCAGAAGAGTCTACAGTTGCCTCTGGCCAGATTTTKCCTGACTTCTATGGATATGCTCTGAGGTGCTCTCTCTTTCCAGAAGATGAGAGATGGAGCAGTCCAGTAATACTTCATCTTAACATTAAATGTTCTCACATGGCCACTACTGAATCTAGCCACTACTGGCTTCAGAAATAATGCCTTCATGTACCACATTATAAAAATAGAAATTGGTCAGTTTTCCAAGTCAGTTGGCAGTTTTTGTTTTTAATACTTTTATTACTGCAGACAGCATCGTCCAGCCATCTGCTAAAGAGGAGACAGTCAATAACTGAGCAGAACTGGAATGAGTTTTGCTGTAGCTGCAGCTGAGCATTTCATTACTGTACTCTGATGGGGAATTGATTAGGAAAATATTTTGCCTTTTTTTTTTTTTTTTTACAAAGACAACCAAAATGCAATACACAGCAACATCTCACTATGAAAAAGGCTGGTGCTGTTTACCAGAAGACTGCATGATCCAAACCATTGGATCCTTTGCTCACTGTGGTCCTATTACAGCTATGGGGACAGACCCGGCAAGTCTCAGTTCCTCCTTCCGTCACTCCTGATGCTATTACTTTCCTGATGACTGAATTGCTGAGGTACCTGCTAATTTAGCAGGGGAAGGCTGGCTCATCCTCTCTGGATGCCAGTCCAGTGGCCCAACATGAGGAATGGCCCCACATCTCCTACCACTGCCCCCTCCCTTAGCCTCTCTCATCATCCCCACCATTTCTTAGTCCTGTATACTACTCATYCTCCAGAGAAACAACCCAACTATCCTACCCTTCAAGCAACTGTCAGTCATTGGGTTTTTCCTTACTTAATTCCAATATTACTCCAGAGCAGAACACTAAAATAAGTGGCTTTGGCTAGCTGTCAGCAATTTCAGTTGAATAAAAGGGCAGGATCTTTTTATAACCTCATTTGCACTGAGGTTATACAAGATTTTTTTCCCGTTCTATGAATTAAAAATCTTTAAGAAAAGCTCATCTTTTTCACTTTTCTTTTGTGTTTTGTAGGATCAGCTTGGCAACAATCAAATCAAACAGTACAAATTAGGGTTAGTATTAACTCCTTAGGGCAAGGAGAGGGTACTCTGAAGACATATGAGTCTTCTGCACAGATAAGCTGAAACAGAAACTTTGAAGTCTCATGACGTATTTTACACTAGAAGTTTCTGGGTTTTGCGGGTCTTTGAGCAAAACTGCTCCTATACATTTGTCCCTGTATATCTGTGTCTTCTCAGCCCAATTATAGTTTAAATGATCTTTAAACAACTGGTAAAATTTGCTGAGGAGAAAAAAAAAAGATGCTGATAAGTACTAAATTTATCTCCCATGTAGAATTTTTTAAAAAAGCAAGAATTTCCTCTATCAGCTTTAGCAAATCTTAGCATGAAAACAGAGTGGAATGAAAGAATGTAGAAAACACAGTTAGAAGTAGCACATAAGTGAGCCCTGACCCACTGCCCATTGATGTCAGTGGAAAGTCTTGCACTGACCTCACAGGATAGGGCTTCTTGTGAAGATCTCAAAAATAGTATTATTATCTTTACACAGGACATTTTCAAAACAAACTAGGATGTCTTTTTCTTAATCAATTCCTTAACTATGACAGTGCTTCTTCACAGAATGTCCCCATCCTTAAGAACTGACAGAACTGCATGACAGTATGAAAACTGCAGCTAGGAAAAGTAGAAGATGGAAAATCTCTTTAATCAGCCTTCAGTTAAACTGAAACTTATCCATGCCAAGAAAAAATATAGTTGAGGACAATATGAAGTAATATAACACAGMTGTTTGTTTAGAAGACACAAATAGAAACATTTAATTGTTGCTTTTTTATAGGCTTACACTTTTTCCCCTCCATTCACAACACTTCTTTTTAAGAGACCTCTTAGCTAAACTGGAAGGCTCTATAGGAATTCTTATGCCTTTTTATTGTTTTACCAGATGAGGGTTCAGGCACGTTGTCAGGTCATTTGACCTCCTTAAATACATTGGCAGGATTTTAATATTCATGGCCAAGAAGTTGTCCTGCTTCCTTTTTTTTTTTCAGTTATTTAAGTAAAAATTGGTATTAGTTACAGAAAGTGCATCTTTAATTATCAAAGACTTTATTTTTCCCTAGACCTCTCACATTTTAGCTGACAAAACCTATGATTAGAGATATAGTAAAAAGAATCGGAGTGATGACAGAAAAGGTGATCAATACAGAATGAAAATATCACAGATACAGAAAAAAAAGAAAAAAGACAGAGATTCATATTCCAAACAGAAAAACACAAAGTGCATAAGGCCCATAGTKCCCATACATGCCAAAGGAAGGGTGTGCCAAAGTGGCATATTCAAACCCCAAAGGAAGTACCTTTTATTGTAGAAGTCTGCTTCCTGAGAGAAGAGAGTGATACAATATGTGAGTTTCAGTCAACTAACCATATAATCACTTAAATTTAT
Source organism: Eudromia elegans (assembly GCA_003342815.1). Classification (NCBI taxonomy): domain Eukaryota; kingdom Metazoa; phylum Chordata; class Aves; order Tinamiformes; family Tinamidae; genus Eudromia; species Eudromia elegans. The sequence continues at coordinate 673,447 of PTEX01000250.1, forward strand.
ATGTCTTATCTAATAATGCTTTTTTTATTAAACTTGAGTGCTGTAAGTCAAGYATAAAAGACACTGAAGATACAAAATAAAATGACTTAAAAGATTTACATAGGATTTCTTAAAATGAACAAATTCTTCAGTTCAGTGCAGACATTTATTAGTTTTCTAATTACATTCACAGACAGTACAAGAAAAAAATGCACAGATACTAATATAAGTACCAGATGTCCTCAAACAAACATCCTCATTTTCAGCATTAATAAACATATTCTATCTAACACTCTTCAGGACCTGAGTTAGGATGGTTTTACAAGGCTTGACTTTGGCTAGCTTTCTGCAAACACACCACCAAAATCACTGCAGGCAGGTATGGGACTGACCAGTTTCTCTTTCCTTGAGAAATGGCTGCTCTGCAGATGATGATTTCCACCATAACCAGTGTGGTGTAAGGAGGGAGAGCAGACTCGCTGCTTGGGTGGGCAGCCCCATGAAATCCAAAGCCTCTCTGCAGTGGGRACGGGCAGAAGCAAGCAAGCATCATAGGGGAGAGAAAGCTGAGAAAACCCCAGCAGACCAGTGACAATGCACATGGTTCTAGTGCAAAYGGGCCCAGAATGACTGGAAAGGGAGCCAGTTAAGAGGAGACTGAGCCTAAAGAAGCTGTTTGTTTCTCCTCTGAGGATTTAGCTTGGCTTTTTCATTTCTGTACAGTACCTGAACCGCCTGGCAAAACCTATTATGGATCCCTTAACATCTCTCCAAATTRAATTCTTCAGAAATAAGTCTAAAAYCTTACCTCTTACAAACCATGCTTCCAGACAKGGACAGCGGGATTTCGCCTACATRCACATTACATGCACACGTATAGTGAAAGCAGAAGGACCTCACACCTTGCTGCAGTTCTCAGCTGTGCTGAGGCATTGTAGGGACAAGACAGGCCTTGGCCAGTTCTCCAGAAATTATTTCCAAGGCTACTACATCTTGCATCCTAGGATTTCTTCCAAATAATTCACCATTTTCTCTCTAATTAGTGAAAGGAAGCCTTGGCTTGTCAAATGTGCTTTCTGCCAAAAGAGGAATTAAATGGTGCCATTGGAAAATACACACAGAAACTAACCTTCTTTTCCTAAATATATTGCTACAGTTCTGGATGGGTTTTAGGTTACAGTTAGCATCTGTCATGCTCTGTCAGATAGAGCACTCTGGTCCTCTCCTTTTGGGTCTATCCCTTCTATYGTCATTTCTTCTTGGAGCAAGAGCTGAAGACACCAAGAGACAGAAGTACAATGAGAATTTGCATAAATCAAGCCATCGGCATCTCCCACGAGCCAGGCACATGTTAGTGCACAGTCAAGTTGTCATTTGGAATTCATGGGAAAATTGAGARCAATTCTGAAAACTAAGCAGGCAACCACAAGCTAAAGAAGGATATGAAATTAGATACAAGCTTGCAATACCATACCACAAAGAATGGAAGGGGAACAAACTGTGTTATTGTTAAATGCTTCAAYGTACAGGAGCATCTGCACAGCAGGTGTTTTTTTAATCTTTTTCTCCCATGGAAGCAGCAACACCAGGATGATGAGTTTACATTGGAGGAGCATGTCTCCATCATCCCCTCCATACTGTAGCCCCTTATGGGCAATGTCCGCAAGACACATATCTATTAACAGTTATAACAGAAGGCAGTGGTTAAACTGAGAAACATCCCTAAACATAAAGGGCACACATGAAGGCTATCAGGGACAGAAGACTGGGTAGATAGAGAAAGCTGGAGCATTATCTGACAGAAACAATGTGTTGGGTATTCCACAAAAAGAAAACAGCTTGCAAACTACTTTTCCTGTGGTACCTGAACCACATTACTTAGCATCTAACTGATCTCTGAGGTCAATCACTGAGCTCCCTGGAAAAAGCTGGAAAAATGGGACCCAGTYGAGGCAGTGAAGATGATGCCTGTAGGTTCACCACAAGAAAAACCAAGAGAAAATTATAAGCAATAGTCCAGAAGGTAAGCAATAGTCCTAAGGTACAACCAGTACCTCATCAGATGAAGATCAGGACTGGGAAAAGAAAAAATATATACACAAACATCCTGAAGAATTGCTTCTCTAATGAGCTGCCATTTCCAGACCAAACCACCATTTTTCAGCCTAGTCAATGCTAGAATAGACCTGGATGCTCTRGTTACCCTAGAAGGGCTAAAAACATAGAGAGATCATGAAAAGTTGACTGGAGAAATCAGAGTGTGCTATGTCACTTCAGATAGCCCTGAGATTCTCCAGCAAACAACCTGAAGGTAGAGTCCCTAGCACAGCTCCCAGTATAACACTTCCTGATATGCCTCAAGGTGTCCAAGTATCATAAGTGGAAAACAGCCTTTCACTGAATCCAGACACTCCATTATAACAAATGTGTGCTTTATAATTGTGTCTAAAAAAATATATTGGCCAAAATGATATAACTGTTCAGGGATGTGCACATTTAAGGTGGCCTTTAAAAATCTGGATCTGATTTGATAAACAAAGAAAATTCTTTGAAAGCTGCAGCAAGTGAATAGCTTACAGATGCCAAAACACAAAATCAAAGACATAAAAGAGAAAATAACACCTTTTCTTAATTCATTAAAATCTAAAGCTTACAAAATTAAAAAAAAAGGACAATCTCTGGTTCTACTACTATCAGAATTTCTGCTGTGTGTCTGAAAGTTCAGTCTTGCAAGCAGTTATATGTCTCAGTGTCAGAAGTACAGATGAAATAATGGAAAATAAAATACCTAGAGGTAGAAAAGTACAATGTGTTTTCTAATGGTTACAGGAAAAAAATTCTGTGAACTAGGATTCCTGGGTTTGATTCCTGAYTTTATCAGAGATTGGCGCAAGACAGCTCTGACTCAGATGTTTCAAGAACTCAAAAATTAGATGCTTGGCCCTGGCAAGATGACTCAGAGTGCCAGTTAGGAGCCTGGCTCCTTAGCCATTCAGCAAAGAGATTTAGCTGAGGTAAGTGTATTGCCAGACTCCCAAAATAGTAAATGGAGACTGATAGGTGCTCCTAAGATGAGTCAGAGCATTAGAGATTTAGCCCTATAATCACACTYTGGAGCAGCCTGTCTCTTCCTGCTGTTTCCTGACGGCCTAAGGAGAGTCACCAAACTAYGTGGCCTCTGCACAGTCCTAGGGAACCGAGCCTCCACTGGCCCCGCTGAAGCCCGSCTGGCCAAGGACACTGTCAAACCACCTTCAGACCTGGACTCCCAGTTGAGCCCTGGCTCTTCTGGTCACCCAGGTTGTCTCTGCTGGTCARCTGACCTGGGCATTGAAGGAGCCAGTGGTTCTGCAAGCTGGGACATCAAGAGAATAAATGTGACACTATTCTGAATCTGAGCTACGTCTGCATGGCTGATAAAAATGGACTTAATTTGAAATATATGACCCAGAGAGGTCCATCCAAGCCTGGATAACTATAACTGTGCAGGCAGGAATCAAGAGACCAGAAACAGTAAGCAAAAAGGAACATAATTCTCCAGCTTTTTTAGTATGCAACTCACCCACAACAGTGAAGAATTGAGCTTCTACTGAAGCAAGTTTCTGACCTGAACATCATTCTAGAACTTTCCCTCCTAATGCAGAAGCCTGCAGCTGATGACTGTACTAAGTTGTGATTTACTGTATGGAAAACCATCCTAGGAGCTGCCTATGGATGTACTATGTTGGGTCTGCCTTTGGTACTCATACTCATGTTTCTAACTCACAGCCTSACCCAATGTCAAGGAAAATGTAAATATCAGAATTGATGCATGTCMTTTATACAGTATGACATCATACTGAAATGAAGCCTTCCATTTCAGCAGCTCTCAGATGCATTAAATCCATGGATTAAATAATTTGAATTTCTTTGGTTCAGAATAACTTTTTCTAGGCAATCATACCTCTTCCTCTCCTTGAAGTTTTGTATCTTGAACTTGTAAATATTCCAGAATAACTATTACATCCTTCTATGTCTTATCTAACTTGAGCATTTCAATTTCTCAACAAGTGTCATAGGAGCTGACTGTAAAAATAGAATCACTAGAGTGGTACCCATAGGAACCACGCAGGATATGCCCATACTGTGCCAGGACTTGAACTGCACCATTTCACTTGTAAACTCAATGGTTGGAATTAGCTCAATCTTAGAGATTAGAAATCTCTAAGATTGCACTGCCCAGCTTTAAGTGAAAATGCTGTCTACACCTGAATAAGAAGTATGATTTATCTTGCTGCATTTTCATTTTCAAAAGTTGTACTAAAGAATGTATTGAACACTCCATACTTTCAGTGCTCAGAGGGGCTAATCCACACGCTTTGATTTCTAGAAGAGACTCTTCTACAGTCCTTCAGATCTCAAAATCTGAGAATTTTTTTTCTTTTTCCATTCATGAAATCATGAAATGAATATTTTTTCTTGTTTCCATCTTCTTAAGTTTCATAACTTTACATGCCAAAATTTTTGATTAGTTAGCACCTCTGACTGGTAATATTTTACATGTGAGTTCTGAAAACCTCACTTTGAGTAGCAAGTCCTTCTAGATCCAGTCCATGACAAACTGTTAATATCAACATAGCAGTACTGATGCTAACACACACACAYATATATATATACACACCATAACTTCTGTTTGGTTAGACTACAGTTCAGAAAGCTGTCAAGGTAGCATCTTTCAAAGCCATATACTAAAAAAAAAGTATAGTTAAAAATAAATAGGAGTGAGTTCTGAGCTACTGAATCTACAAGTGAACTATGGAAAAATGGACTTAGGCCGAACTTAGGTTAAATGATGTAATTTCTTTTTCTGGGGGGGAGAAGAGGAAAGGGGGAAACTATTGTGGTTTTGAAATCACAACAGAATGAACTCACTCTCATTCTCTGACCTATTCATTTCTCAATAGTTATTTTTACAGCTCATGTTACRAAGTTGTGTAATGATAATTTATAGGTCAGCTTGACAGAAGCAGGCAGACAATACTTAACGTGATCTTCACTGTTCTGGTCTGCTACRCTAATGGCCTCTGTTGCCTCTCCTCTTTCACCCCAGTCTATTTGAGCTTTTCCCACAAAGTTGTGCGATGAAAGGAAGAGCACAAACAAAAATACAGAACAAAGGAGAAAAATATAATTATATTCATATAATTAATTTAAAAAATATAATTATATTCATATAATTAATTCAACAACTTTTCTAAAAACCCAAGGGGTAGCAGTGAGAAGGAACACTGCATTGCAAATGCAATTCAAGAGGATGTCTGCAAAACCAGTGCCCCTAACACAGATAGAAATTCATTTTCTTTGAGCATATGTCTACAACTTGCATTCTTCATTCCACTTGCTGGCTTCCAAAACAGTGCACGAGTGGCTTGCCATCAGCAYCGAATTGATAATTCAGCTGTCACCAGCAGTAACATCCAAGCCGGCTCAGACACAAACACCCACACCAGAGGCAAAATGTGGTTCCTATGTATAGGAAATTCTATTTTCAGCCACTGCATTACCTAAAAATAAACCTCTGCTATAATGCAAGTTTCCTTTGKTCCATTTACTAGTACTATTAAAAAACAAAATTGAGTTTTGGTCTGGAAGAACTGTTCTTACTCTAGCAGTGTCAGGTGGCTGGTCTCCAGTATGCTGTGAATATACTTTACATTCTTCTAAAGAAATGGTCATTTTCAAAAGGACAGTATTTTATATTTTGAAAAATATCCCTCAGTGATTCTTCTGCCAGCTGAAGCATCCAAAGTGTCTGCCCTCAAAAARAGACTCAGTATTTTTGGCAGCATTTACRAGCTAGTCTGTTTTTTCCAATCCAGAAACATTTTCTCTGCCAGACAGTCATCTGAAATAATGTTCCTACACAGAAAATACATGTTCGTTATGTTTTGCATTCAGCACTGTAAAGAGGCCTGCAGGCAAGAAGTTCTGAGKTCCCAGAGAGCTAACACTGGATTAGCAAAACTAGAATTACTTCCCTTCCAGGATGGAAGTGTAGGTGATGAGGGACAGCAAAGRCTATAACAAAGCACAGGGATTTCTAGGACCATGTCTGAGATTTTATTCCTCCCAAGACTGTGGGGTCATGAGGGCAGCACTGCAACAGGGAGTTCTCAGGTTGCCATGTAGGACAGGTTGTGATAAGAACTCATCCTCGGACTGTGAGGTGGGGAAGGGGCCAGCAGACAGTTCACAGCCTTCACCATTGGGACAGTGGTGCCATGGCTGTGGTCACTGGCATTCCTGCAAAAGCGCTTTCCAGGATGACAATGCTGAACAGTGGTGAATAGCAGAACAATCCTCATCATGTGAGAGAAACCTCCAAAACTAAACTATAAGTATTTTCCTCCCAGTTCAATGGGGCTGTCAAGGAGCAGCAAGAGTTGGATGATCCCCAAGGGAAGGCACACAGGGAGCCAAGGGGCTAACAGGGCAGTCCCACCACAACTGAGGGAGGTGAGCATGGTGGACCCTGAGGTGGTGGCCAATGGAGAGTCCAGATCATAAGAAAACTGATGGTGATGCAGTGGGAACAAGGTCCTGCTGGGAAGTCAATCCATAGGTCAGGGTTAGGCTCAGGACTGGTGATCACCAGCAGGTCCATGTCAAGATAGGAAATCAATTCCTAGGCCAAATTTGGGGTTATGACAAGGGCCAAGGGCAACCAAGGCCAGGCAGGGCAGGGTCATGGCAAGGCTGGAACTGGCCGTCACAGGGAATGACAGCTCCRGGCTGGGCTGAAATGCAGGGACAAGGTCTGTGCAAGGACAGRGAGACCTGGTGGTGCCCTCAGAGCCTCCACAGACTCTCCAGAATACCTATTTTATTTAACAGGAGACCACCCTTACTGTTCAGGTTAGAGATTACAACATTCTTCATCTTTTGAAGATAAGTTTCCAAACAGAATAGGATTTTGAAGGATCTGTGCAGAGCTCTCACAAATCATAGTCGGCATTTCTTTAGAAAAAGGAAAAAATTCAAAGGGCTGTCCAGAATTTCATTATGTGAAACGGTCTCCAAATACTGCAACAGCACACAGAGCTCTAATAACATGGTCAGATATCTTCAAAAACCAGAGTACGTCTGATAAATCTGCTCCTCCAGCAGCTCCTCCAGCTGCCTGTTCTGCTCTGCTGATGGAGGGTATTGTCCTCTCGGCAGARCAGGAAACCTTCCTTACCTGCTTCTATGTAGACTTCGAGAGCKTTGCTTAGGCTCATCGCCCTTGGCAGGCATTGCTCACAGTCTGCGTTTGCCAGGCAGAGGTTAAAGAGCGCGCGCTGGCTCCATACCCAGACCACCGTCCCTGTGCTGCCGCCGAGTCCTTCCAGGAGAGGCTCAGGTTCAGGTCCCAGCAACTCACAGCGCAATTCGTCCATGGCCTAAAACATCATCACATTCAAATTGAAAAAGAATGTCACAATATTATGACAACTCAAGTATTCTTCAAAACTAATACTTTTTTTTCTCCTAGGGCAGCCTTTCCTTTTAAGGTTCATGATACCTTTGGTTTTTTTTTTCTTCCTCCCTCTCTCCTTTGGGCAAAAGAAATGCAGTTTTCTGGGTATATATAAACAAATATCACTGAAATTAAAAACACTTTCCACTGATAGTCTCCACAAGTAGGGTTTCTTTTGTTTTCATTTCTCTTCCCCYTTCCTTTTTTTTTGCATTCAAATGAGATTTAATAATTTTAAAAACTCACTATTCATGTCTCAAATTCTCACAAGAAATTGTCTTTTTTTTAAAGTCAATCTTTTCTCAACCTGTCTATTTTCAAGGTTCACTATAAAATGAKAAATACAAATATTCACTTTCTGTGTACAGAAATGTGCATCTTTATGAAGCAGGTGACTGTTTTGCTTTTCTTCTGTGAAAGTAACTAGGAAGCATGACACAGTCTATTTTATATAGAAGAGCAGAGGAGATAATCAAATGGTCCAGCTGCACTTCAAAAAGTTTGTGAAGCGGCAGAGTGGAAGCTAGGATTTCTTTCCTACATTAACTACACATAGTGTCTGCTTGTCSATTGTTTTCCTGGTGTTAAATCTGGCAAATCCTACAAGTCTTTGAGTAAGTCTAAAGATACAGGATATCTTAACTACTACAGTAAAGAACCAAACTACTGCGTGATGTTGGCTGAGTGGTCAGGTTAGACAGCAGGTCCTCTGTGCACAGGACTCTTGTGCAGCTTCTCTGCTACAAACTGAGGAGGTCATTTGGAATAAGGAGACCTGGTACAAATATATAAATGGACATGAGCAGGCACTTATCATCTGGAAAGACAAGAGGCGAAGGGCTGGCAGCAGGACAGTCCATGGTACAAGGGCACCAGCTGTATGTGTACAAAGCCACWTTGAAGATTTATAATGCCTTTTTTCCACAGTCAAGGTTGTCAGGTTCTGGTAACCTGATAGTCCTTTGCCTTTTAAATCCACTTCCCATTTTACAGGTCATCCACTGGAATAACTGACTATCACCTTCTCAGTTCCTGCAGACTTCCCCTACTCTGCCATTCATCACACTTTTAGCAGCTTTTTTCCAATGCTTCCCTTGGAACGAAGTTCTTCAYYGGAGAGGTTTGMCCCATTGCTACTTCCATCTCTCCATCTGTGTTTGTGGCCTCAGGTTGCCCTGAGTAGGTTCTGAAATGGCCCTTTTCAATTCTTTCTTTCTTTGGTGCTGATGACTGGGTCTGAAAGAGTGAGCGCCCCAGATAGCTYCTACCAGCTCCCTTCCAGAAATCCAGCCGAAGGCAACAGAACATTTAAAAGGGTCAATCACATCATACCAAGGCTATGTTTGTTAAATACATTTTTCAGTTAAAAAAGTCTGCCCAGCTCTATCTGTGACAATGACCTGATATTTTTAGCCTCTTGGTTTAATAATTAGAAAAACAAACTCCAGCTAAATTCTCCATCTGATTGTTAAACCAGCAACCTGAAAGAGCATTTCCTCCTCCTGTGATAGCTGAACTGAGCTCTGTCATCTGTTTAATTTCTCCTTTGGCTTCAATACTTGGATAATGTTTTGTTTGTGTTTTAAAGCAGGCTTACAAGGCAGTTTCTCCAACCACTCATCACTATACTCTTTCTTTCGGTGCTATATGCTCTACTTCTTTACTAAAAAGGAAAATATCAGATTTACTGACTAACCAGAATATTTGACATTGGCAATAAAAATGTCTAATAAGGCTTTTTAAGCAAKGAAAGAAGCATTAGAATATAACCTAGTCTCCAAAATGAAATGGTAAAAAAAAAAAGATTAGCCTGTGGACCACCCATCTCCCTATCTGCATGCTTCTGTATAAAAGTCTTCCCCTTGGATTGCTTTATGGCAAAATAATAATGACTCTTAAACATACCACACAGCTGACAGAGTCTTTAAAAAAAAATACTTTAATCACTGAACTAATTCTTAATATGATGGACATTATTTGCCAAGTTCTCTAGTACACTGTCACATAGAAGTCTGCACAGATTTAATCAGATTTCAGTTGTGACTAGTCCTTCAGAGACCACTGCTAAGATTTTCTTCAGTCTATGTAACTCAATTCTGCATGACTTTATTTATAAATGTTGTTCAAAATTAGACAATCTGTCTTTTTTCCACATGTTAGAACATTTTAGCCGTAATTCTAGACTGCCTCAAATACTTGCTGTAAAATGTTCTGCATCTGTGTGGTTTCTAAATCCCAAATAYGCTTGTATGTCTTAGCCATATTATAAATGTGCATGGCAGAATCTAATAAATCTGACAGTTACTGCAGAGTGTACATTAACACTGTGACTCCAAACCCTGGTAACGGGAAGTTACCAACTCCGAGCTTCACATAATATGCAACCATCATGACTGCAGGCAGAAAAACAGTGCTGCAGATCAGTAAAATAACTATTGGGTACAGTGACATCTGGGCACAGAGGTATGGACACAGCAAAAGTGAGGGGCAAATCCTGRGGGAAGAATCTGTGATAATCCCTGCACCATATGCCCATGCTAACAGGCTACATGCTGAAGTATGTCAGGGGACTGAAAGAACAGGGTATCCTGGATAGGTCAGGGCTGACAATGCCCTTTTTGCAGTGGAACAATTTTGCTGAAACAATTGTCATAACGCGTTATTAAAGAACGCCAAACTCAGTGAGAACTTTAACAGCACAAACATCTGGTAAGCAACAAATGCAGCCAAACAGTCTTCTTCCCTGACAGTCCTTAAATTACACACAGAAACAACCAAAAAATATTAGAGGAATAGTCCCTTTGGAAATATTTTTAAATTTATAGAAAACAAAACTTTAACTGAAAAAAAAAAATCAAAAGCAGACAGGAAACTTAAAAAGTTTGAGGGTGTGACTCCAGCATATCACGACTCTGTTCCTGAAAGTTCAGATTCAAATACCTTGTTTGGATACCTAGTAGAACACATCTCTGGCCCAGTCTTTGCCTAATCGTTTGACTTAATGGATCAATACATCATGAGAGATTTAATCTAGGGGGAAAAAAAAAATCTCAGAGGGCAGAATAGGAACATTCTCATTTTCAGGAGATTATTTTTGGACCCAGAAGGAAATTTACCTCACGAGCAGAGCATCATTCCATACAGAAWTTTTTTTTTTCCTAGTCAGTTCAGCAAACCAAAACAATACATTATCAYTCCACAATACTGAAACATTTAATTTAAATAAAAGAAAAAGACGATGAAATGTGGTTATTAGATGTGATTATTTCTGCATACCCATTGTGGAATGTCTCATCACAAGCAAAAAAAAATAAAAGAAAGGTTATTTATTCAATTTGATAGGGTCTGAAATCAAGCAATGAAATGCCCGCATTTCCTATTGTAGGGTTATTCCAATTTGTATGAAGTCTAGAGAATATAGAAATATATTCTAGGAAAATTATGTTCTGGGRAATATCTCCTTCAAGCAGGAAAGTTGAGGCTATCAATTATGACACGGAGGTGCTTAATGGCAAGTTGGTTTGTGAAGAGGAAGGGAAAATTCCAAGTGAACTGACATAAGTAAGAGACAACCAAAAGCCAGAAACCTTGTTGTGCAATTACTGTTCTGAACTGTTCAAAAATAAAAGGTTATTGGCCACAATTTTGATAGACTTCTTATCTCAGTGCTCTGACACATAAACAAGTTACCCCAGAACAGATAAAGCATGGTCACATTCTCTATCCTTTTTCCCCATGTGACACAGAAGGATAAACATGAGGTAATTTTTGTTATTTCTCTCTCTTTCACTGATGAGTAAAGTCTTTCATATTTACTGTGCAATCAGTCTATGCAAACAAGCAGACATCTGCCTACTGCCCCAGCCATAAATATCTCATGTGTCAAAGCTCTCAATAAGCAATAGCCACACAAATAGTACTGTTTTCCGCAGGTGCCACTTCCTCAAAGACCATAGCTAACATGCTTTCACTGACTGCCGAGCTTTTCACAGACAGCTCTTATAAACAAAACCATAATTTTGTTTTTGCTTTGTGTTGAGCAGAGCGTGTTTAGGGAAAAYACTTGGAGACAAGTGAGAGTGCAATAAGAAAGGAAGGAGCTTCTAGGAGGTTTTATTTAACTTGTTTATTAAAACTGGAATTCAGCTCAGCACAAAACTCTCTGTGACTTGCTGGAAAAAGCTTTCGGTCAAATGCAGAACATCTGTGCTCCCTTTCAGTTGTACTAAACAACAATATCCATCACAGCATTCTAGAGAAAAGGGCCCATTCAGTGGGCTGRTGTTTTGGGAGTAAGAGGAACCTGCATAATAGATCTTAAAATGATGCCCCTTTGGCACATCCCAAGCAGGTCAAGGAAAAGCAGCTTGTACTTGTATCTCATTCCTGCCACGGGTTCAGAAAGTCCGTTTGCAGTTAAGGTGATGCTGCTCAACTGCAGGAGCTGAGAGGTGAGCCAGGCTGGGTTTCCTTAAGCCAGGAAGAAGCGCTCACCCCTGCACGGTGCACAGCACTGAAGAATAAAACAGTCATGGTTCAGAAAGCCACTGATAAAAGCTTTGGGTTCAGCCCCAATTGCCTGTGACATTACACCAAATAGAYTATATCCCAGGACTCTCTGAGTTATATGAAATGGAGTAACTCAATGAATTCCTTTCCAAAATACTAGACACTTTCCTTAGCTCTGAGGGCATAGAGAAGCTCTAATGCTATGACTTAATGTTCATAAATGTCTTCTGTTGCTCTTTTTAGTGTAGTTTGCTATTCTGGCTGTTTTGTGGGGAGATGCAGGGTCTGTTGTTTTATTTTTGTCTATTTCAAACTTTCTAAGAATATCTCAAACAAGACTATATGAGATCTATGCATGAATTGAGATGAATGAGTAATTCGCCCCCAAAGAAACTTACAAGAAAATTAAAAGGACAGGCAAAGAATCAAAAAGTGGCAAAGAGAAACAGAAAAAATCCAAGAGAAAAACAGGGGTATCTTACAAAGCAGAGGCTTAGTGTCCCTGTTAGCAATTTTGCTTGAGATGCAGATCTTTTACAGGTCCTTCAGGATAGCTAATAACCATATGAGAGCTATTCACCRTCTTGAAACATTAAATTAGAAATGGTATTAATTCTTGAAGATTAGAAGACAGAAATAAGATTGCTTCTTGAAGCAACGAGGGAAGTACCTAACCGATTACGTAAGGTTCGAGCGGATTTGCCATTGCTGCAAATGTTTATCTGCTTGTTTCTAAAACATATGCAGCAACTCAAGTGAGGATTAGCTAGGGTAGTTCTTTTGTTTATTTGATCAATGGAAACAGAGCCACAGCAGTCCCTCTCGCCTTGCAATTTCTTCATCCGCTAGACGTGGCAAGGGCGGAAGTTCATCACATTCAGTAAATTCACAAAAAATGTTTCAGAAATGAATTGCAGTCTTTAACTTCRTAACATCTCTGCATATTTGATAATATGACTACATCAGGCTCTCAATAAAGTAGCAATTATTTGTAAAAGGACAAGAAAAAGTAYTTTCAAACACAAGGATTATTGTGGAAATGACAGTTGTTGATAAAGAAGTATTAGCAATTTGTACAGTACTGCGCTGGATACTGCCATTCAAACACAAGTCAACAACAGAGAGATGTTAAGATATAGATTCCTACCACGTTCTCTATATGTTGCTRTGCACAAAGAACTATCTACTTTGAGTGTACTTCCTCTTAAACTAGCTGTTGAGCTGCCCATGTGGGGACCAACCCCAAACACAGAGTCAATGCCATCCCACCTTTTCAAGCYCTCTTCTGGGCTAGGCAAAAGCAGCAGGGAACTGCTCTGACACCAAGGAACTGCAGTTTCAGCTGGTCTTTGAAACAAAGGCATCAAAAGAGCCAGAGAACCTGCATTTTTTCACTTTCTCAACCCAGGCAAATGCTGCATCATTCTGTCATTAGATGCAGCTGCTTAGTTAGCTCCTAAGGTCAAGTCTCTGAGTTCCTTTTTATCTTATGTTAATTCTTCCTCTCTCCCAATATCTCCCATACTCTTATACAAGGYCCATATCTGCATTACAATATGATCACTCTACAAACCCATTTAACTTTTCAGCAATAGGAATACTGAAAGCAATACAAGCAGAGGAAATAAGGACACACCATTAAAAGCAGGATTCCTATAAAACTCTGTCTTTCTCAGCTAGGTGTGATATTGTTTAGGAAGTAGCAAAGGATATTCATTTTCTGGCATCCAACACTCTGTCTGTCCTGGGAAATTTAATCTAACTAACAGTAGGCAAAAATATTGTACTTTGACCAGACCTCACATACCATGAAGAGAGACAGGTTTGAGACATATTTATTTTTGACCAAAAACTTTTTAAAACTGGATTACTTTTGTGTTCCCACTCAGTAAAGAACATAAAAAATATTATATTTCGTGGTGAGCCACACAACAATAAAATTCCCTTGGACTTTGATTGGAGGGAAAAAAAAAAAGAAAAAAGAAAAACAGCAGTAATAGTCCCGGTAGCCGATTCWAAACCTAATAAATCTCTTTTTCTGTTTTATTTTTCCTTTTTGGTTTTGGGCAACAAGGAGTGTCAAATTCTAATCTTTTTCCTGAAGAAGCTCAAAACTCCTTAATGCCTTTCTCCCAGGTACAGAYATACAAGGAGAAAGCATTAGCTAACAGGAAGAGACCAGCTCAGCTTTACATTGTGTTGTCTCTCTGATTTCAGAGACACACTGCAAAGATGCTGCCAGATCTGCAGGTTCTCCTTCCAGCTCATCCGAGGTTTATGTTTGCAAGCAAGACAGAGAATGTAAAATACATTTCAGCTCATTCAGTGTCTTACAGCTACTTAAGCCTTAAAATTATGCTTAAGGTCCTGCCTTGGGCTATTACCACAGAAGCTACTTCCAGAATTGTGCTGCTGTTTTAAGAATAGATGAGTGACTTCTGTTTATTTTATTAAYCACTCCTATTAGATATTTTTAATAAAATACATATCATCATAGCAGTGCTATGTGCTAAGTGCTGGTGTCTTTTGTCCCACCTGCAAAACAGGAAGTATCCTGCTTCTATTTCTATTTGAGTGCCTTCTCAATATTGTCCTGTGAGTGAGAAATGGTGTGGTCTAACAGACCTAGAAAAGAACTAAAAACTAGTCCACTGAATGAATAAATGAACATTCAACTTTGGGCAACAMGGATAACTTCTTGCAAACATCTTTCAGCTGTGTTTTATCAAGCTGTATCCAATAATATTACTATTAAAATCACTTAATAGGCCTCATTTCATGTTCTCTAAGCTACACAGATTGTTAGATTTGATTGCAAGGCCATYTCTTAACTTGTATCATCTAATTATCTTGTAGATTAAAGCTGATTAGCCTGACAGGATGCAGATGTAGAGTGATAATTTGAAAGCTTATGCTACAATGGAGCTTCTTTGGCAACACACTCCCCAGTTGTCACACACCACAMAAAGGTCAAAAATTATGCAGCTTCTTTGCTAGTTCCTGCATCAAGTTTTTCTGACCATCRTCAAAGGACTGGTTTTCAAAACCAGGTGTTACACCAAGTTGTGGCATTTATTTTAGCCAAGTAAAAGACAAAGCATCTGCTCTTCTGATGTGGTGTGTTACCCTACTTGTTCTATAAATATGTGCGCACAAAAAACCCAAAACCTTAAGCATGTCCTTTAAGTTTTAAGTGGTGTTATGTTACTAGACTGCAAAAAGCTACAACAAAAAAAGAAATCCTTAACAGGAAAAAAATAGGTCATCCTCTTCTTGTGATCAGCTACAGCAATTCTGCAAACAAAGTGACTGAMACATTAAATCTAACTTTGCAAAAATTCTCGCATTTACATAAACAGTAAACASAAAACAAACAAAAACCCAAAAGTTATAGTTTCTTACCTGCAGATAACAGATGACTTTCAAGACCAGGATGTAAAATGAAGTGTTGCATATCTCACATTACCCAAGAAATTTCAGAATCAGACTGYACAAGTCTTCCAATTAAAAAGTACTAAAATAAATTCATTCATACAGAGATGCTCCTCCTTCTGCAAGCTCAGTTTAATCTTCTGATAACAATGCCTTGGGACACCTAGATTTCAAGCAACAAGAAATATCCTTGTAACAGTGTTAATATAGTATGATTTTTCCAAAATTTCTTCAACAAAACAATTGCTTCTGCTTAATRSTAACTGATCTTCAAATGCATTCTAWGACAGAAGAAACACTGGCATATCATACACTTACAAAAGACTAGCTAATCCTTAGAGAGGTTACTAGAGATCAGATTTAGCACATCAACAATATATTTCCTGGCAATACCTACAATTTTTGCTCATTTCCAACAAAGTCAGAAGAATGGCTGGGATTTTACAGTACCTGGGAAATCAAGAACAACATGTTTTATTCAGCTGACCCTACAGAACAGTCAATGGATCACTAAAAGGACTGAGAAGAAAAACATGATAAAAATGTAGCATCACACCTAGAAAAAAAAAATATTTACTTGTCCAGATATTTGAACTATTTTTTGCTGATTATGGTCAAAACACAAAATGCTGGAAATGCATCACTACATTATAAACACATATGCACCTTCTGTTTTCTTTACCAGCTGCAGTGAAATACCATCCAAATACTACAACCAGTCTTACTGGCAGATGYTGGCTAACATCTAGGCATATATGTTCTCTGCCCGTAAACAGATTGCTCAAACATCAAAACAATGCTTTGGATGCCACAGGTATGATAAATGCAACAYCATACATCCTTTACTATTCATTATTATTTAATCAAGATCAATCAAACCACAGGATTTCATTTTTAAAATCAGATTTATTACCTAGAAATAGATATCCCTGTAACAGAAAACCTCAAAAATTAAAAAAAAAAAGGTTTAAAAAAACCTCTCAATTTTTTCTTTCTTCTGATCCAAACCAGACTCCCTCCATCCTTTAATTCTATTCCCAAGGAAGCTGCCTGCTTTAGAGACGCAAACCATAAAATGTAGCCTGTAGTTACGTGTATGAGAGGGTTTCACATTCCCATGTAGAGCCAGACAAACAGTTACAGTCAGACCTAGCAAGGAGTGGAGCTGTTCCATGCCATAGAAATCCAGAGTGGATCCAACCAATGTGCCTTTTACATGGGACTTGAGTCAATCTGCATCAGAATAGTTGGCACAGTCTCAGTAACTATTGAAAAACACCATTTACTGAAATGCTACTGAAGATTAGGACAGATGAAGCTCAGTTTGGCTCAGCTGCACAGACCAAGATGCATTACAGTAGGAGTCATATCTGCAACTCCTGCCAGGTCATTCACTGCGTAATACAAAGCTCTCCACTGTGCCTGACTGCATGGAAAGTGGGAAAGACAGATGTTTTTTTGCCTGACTCTGTCTGGGGACCATTTTATATTCTAGTGCATTAAACTGTGGATGTAGATTTACATATGTCAAATTTTCTCAGGGGTCTAGAGGACTGAAGCTGACCTCCCACTCACTGTGCTCTGCAGTAAATGCTTGCCAGCCACGGCCTGACTCAGCCACTGAGTCAGATCTAGATTGAGGCTGAACAAACAAAGTTCAGAAAGGACAGATTTCTAGGTTATCTTACAATTCACCCAAGGAGAATGGTTGTCCCTGATTTTGTCTGGAAGCAACACATATTTTTTGGTAACGCTGTCTGTCATCACCATTTTGCTTCAGCATATACCTACTAAATTAATCCAGTGCTGTTTCTGACCACAAAACTGCTTCTCCCTTCAGCTATATTTCTACCCTCTTTATCAGCAAACGGCCTCAGGCTGCCTAGGTGTATTGTAATTCAAGAATTTGGCCAAGCTCTTTCAAATCATTCAGGTAACTGACAGCTATTCACAGGATCATTAAACCCTGCAGAGCCTGAATAACATCCACCTACAGGCCCCTGGAAGGGACCTCTGAGCCCAAGTTTGGAGCACAGATACATTCTGCAAACCCTTGTGAGCAGGCTTACCAGACACATGTAGTTTCCCAGACATTTTCTTTCGCAACTCTGCACATGACTCTGAAACGAGAGAGAACACTGCCTAAAGCTGATGACCACATCCATGTGCTTTCATCTGCATCAGTTTTCCCACCATGCCAGAGATATATTTAGGCTAAAATCAGAGCTAAGATGTCTAGGATTCCTGTGCCCATTAGTTGTCCTCTTAGTCACTGCTCTTCTGTTCCCAGTTTTGTGCTTGTTTTTGCTTTCAGTAGATCTAAAGTCAAACTGTTCTCTTCCTCCTGCCATTATGACTGATCTTGTCCTCCTCCTGCTCCCAAGCTACCTTATATTCTAGGACACATGCGAGCTTTTAAAGGTGTTAAAGATCCTAAGGTTTTAAAGACCAGGATCAGCACGTGGGTCCTTGGTTCTGCTGTTTGAGAATTTYCTCTTGCACAGAAATTGGTGGGGCATCTTTGATCATCACATTGTCCCAATATACTACTATCACAACTGATATAAAATTAACAGTTGATTTCACTTTCACTGAAGATACTGGCATAATAACGGTATCACAATAGACTCTCATAACTTGAGCTAGAATACATTATAGTTCCCTTAAATCATCTTATTCTTAAAATAGATAATGTTAAAAAAAGACCTATATGGAATTACTGTCACAGACATATTAGCCAGCTGTTTCCCTTTGCCTTCACTTTCTGCGAGCCTACCTGAGGAGACAATGAAAAGGAATATTGGCTTCCTTTTAGTGAAAGCTACTGTGAAGAGGAGATACTGTGTGCATTTCATGGTTACTTCATTTCCATTTGGTTTTACTGAGATGAGGAGAGAGAACACTGACAACAGAGCTAAAAATAGACAAAGACCGATATCAGAGGGAAAATGAACATTAGGTAGTTTTTTCTGGAAATAGTCTTTGATTTGACAGCAGGAGAAATTAAAAATAACACATTTTCATTTGGCAAGTCTTTGGTGAGGAGTTGGGAAATACCCTCATTAGTCAGTTGGAAGTAGTATTTTCTAAATGATGAGTATAATAATAGCAGCCTGACAATCCTTCTGCCTGGAAGAAATGCAGTTGCTTCGCATGCCAGCTAAGAGCTAGTGAATCAAGTCAAGTCAGGATTTTTAAATCATATTTGAAACCATTTCTGATCATGGATATGGAAAAGGAAAGTCACACCATGATGCAGTACGAGTTATATACTTCAAGTGTATTGAGTATTGCAGCACRCCTTCTCTTTGAGCACAATTTTTTGAAAATTAGAATAAAATCCTTTTCTGTGTCAGATAATAAGGCTGAGCAAAAACTGAAGCAGCTGGGAAATGTTTTGCAGGCTAAGTCCTGCACATGAAGTATATGTCAGGCATTTGACAACAAGCTTCTCACCAGTCCCAGTGTGAATCGACTCGATCCCAAGGAAGTCAGAGCTCAGAGAAGAGACATCCCTCTATTSTTCTGGCAGAGGAATGAGATAAGGTTGCAGGTGAGCTCTCATGTGAGCTAGAAAAGAGAATTTATGAGAAATGTTGGAATCCTGTCCGATTTAGAGAAGTAACTATCTACATCTTCCTTCTCAATGAAAATACATCACAGATCTACTTGGTGCTTTTAAATTTATTTATAATGAATTCCTAATGGCTACAGACATTAGAGAATAAATACGTAAAAGGAAGTCATTTCCAGGCAGGAAATGAATGCTGATATCCACATGAAAAGTTTTTAAACTCTTTGTCTTTATCCAAGCAGGTGCTTCAAAAATTTTGGTCTAAAATAATAAAAAAGTCAGCAACACAGAACTCATGAATAAAATGACRACAGGAAAACCAGTCTGCATGACCAATACAGCAGAACAAATAATTGGTTCCTGAATGTATTTCTGTTTGAAGCATTGAGAAAGATTTTACAAAGAGCCAGGTTTAAAAGACTGTACAAATTATTAACATATTYTCTAAGCAGAAAACAAACTGTCAAGGAATTGTTCATGATATTTCCAGTTACGCATTCCTAAGATACAAATAGAAATTCTTTTGCATATCACTCAGTTTGTTACAAATACTTTCAGTTGAAAGCAGATTTAGTTTTAGCCTTTTAAGGACAGTTAAGAGCTTCACCTGTTTTAATCTGTTTTATGCAACAAAAGCATATTGTCATTTTTTTCCCCTGTGGTGTTCACCAATCCATTTTTAAAGGTACAGCTTGAATGACAACTGAAGAGCCAAGCATTCTTGCAGAAATGTTCCACTTCTGGATTTGCCTTTCTGGTATTTCTGTTTTGTGAAGTACCCTCGTAGTTTCAAGATACAGTAGCAAGCTCATTTCTGTTTATAGTGAAAAGGAACTTGACTAAAGCAGTATTTCTGAGCTCATCTGAAAAGGTAATCACATTATTTTTTTCGCCGGGAGCCTGGGTCTTTATTCATTTTTGTCAGYTGTACCATTCAAAGAAGTTTCCTGAACGTCTTACTCACATCCATGTTATAGTATTTATTGCTATGTGTGACATACTCCCAATGAAGGCTATGAAAATATAATTTGTCAATTTTTCTTGAGGATAGACATAAAACTAAGACCACCAAAGTCAAGACTTTGGGGATATTCACATCTTTTGTACCCAGATTACTGCATTAAAGCACTTCTACCACAATGACCAATAATTTTCTTCATAAGAAAAACAAACATTACACTATTTCCTAGAGGAAGGATTTTATGCTTAAATAATAGTTTAAAAAAAAAAAAGAAAAAAGCAAATACACTAAGAAAAAAGAAAATACACTATTTGATTTGAGGTATATTGAGGATAGTACTGAATGCATAAGTCATGAGATTTACTCTTGCCAGTCCACAAAGTATGACAGGAGACAGCAAAGCCTGGAGGATACTCTAAGTAACCCAGCAAGCACTGAATGTTGTTCTTTGTCCTCTGCCGCTGTTCCAACATCTGGCAAACCTCAGGCAAAACTGCTCTGCYGCACAAACTAATCCCTTCCATTGCCTCTTCAGTTGCTCCGTGTTTGTGGAAGACCGTAACGCCTTCTCACACTGTTTGCAGTAGCCTCTCACTTCAGCAGCCACTTCTGCTTTCCCTGTTTACAGGTCTCAGTCATTTAGACATAACGGGCCAGATTCGGAATGCCACCAGCAGAGTAAGGATTTTTTTTTTAAAAAAAAGAGAGAATTGAGGCAAATGGAAAAYTGCAAAATTTGGGTGTATTGGTACGTAGGCAAGATTTCCCAAAGAAATCAGTGAGAAGGATGTACGAAAGTACAAATCTTGTGGCTAAAAGCACTGAGCTGTGACCATTCCTATTTTCTGTGTGCATTTTTAAATCAATTCATGGCACAACAATTTCTTTGCATTTCTCCTTCTGTATCAGACTTTAGCACACAGATGCCAGATCCTGTGGAAAAAAAACAGCTGTTGGGCATATGTTCAGTTTTGGAATGAGCTTGAGGCAGATTAGGATAGAATTTAGGGACTCTGTGTCAGTTTTGAACAGATAAATGTCCTTCTGCCTAAAGAGTCTCACAGCATAGCTGTGGCCAGCCTGTTCATACATGCACCCCCTCAGCAGTGTAGGCATAATTCATTTGGACTGATTGGCCTAGGAGCAAGATTTTTCTCCTCCACACGTTCTAGAGAGACGTATAGTTGTATTCACAGGTGACAGGCATGCTCGGTCTACCAAAATTCAAGCTACGCTGATTCTCAGAAAAAAAAAGGGATCGTACAAGAAACTTTCAGGGGCAAGTCCATAGGCAAGAGAAGACAGGGAAGAAGGGAGTCACAGTGCCCAGCAGTAAGAGAGGAAATTGAGGCAGCCAAGAAGCATTAATTTCCATACTACTGATTTTGTGACTGCAGTGAATCACCCAAGCATAAATAATTCTCAGAAAAACTACAGTTTCAGGCCCCCAAACACTGTGTTTTTTCCAGTAGAGAAAAAAATAATTTTCTCTACTATTGAACATCATAGGTATGTTATAAGGTTACAATAGCAAAATATTTGAGACACTTTCAAAAATAAGGAGTGAGAAAGGTCTAAGCTTGGTCAGCCAGTGTTTATGGGGCAATATTGTTTTAAACAATTTCTGGAAAAGGTGTTTCAGCCAACATTTCCAACTTGTCTAATGCTCACTGTAAAAGAGGCTTTCATGTATTAATTCAAAGCATTCTGAAGCCTAGACACAACACAACACTCAACAGCTCATAAATTTGTCAATGGATGAATTTAGCCTAAGAAAAATATGCTGCATTAATTATAGGTGTGGCAGGGAGTACCACCTATATTCTTAAAGCTGCTTTGACCCTGTCCAGCTGGTTGCAATTTTTTATCATTTTGCCAATTTTTAACTTTTTGAACTGAAGTTTTCCATGCAGTTATCTTCAGCAGGTTGAGCTTTTTGGGAAATTTTCAGTCAAAACAGCTCAGCAATTTCTGAGGACAGGCATGGAAAAGGGAGGCAGGGGGAGGATGTTGTTCTATCCACAGTGATAAATTCCTTTGCCCTTTAGGATGCTAAAGTATCCCCGTGCTTTGGTGCACACTATCCTGTTGCTCTCTTTGCAAAATCCACTGTAACGTGCCCGAACAACAAACACTTGAGAACTCACAGTCTCCAAAGGTTTAACAGAGTCTACTGATTTGCAAGTATTTCTCCAAGGCTCTGCCCTCACTGACCATGCAGCAATCCTGGGCTGAGCAAGTCTTACCCTTTGTGGTTCCCAGATGCTTTTRGGAGGAAGCAAGGCAGCAATAAGCCCTGCCACAGCAGCATGGGGCCGGGGGACTCTGTCGGGCCAGGGGCTTTGTGGGGGTGGGTGCTCTGTGGGGCTGGTGTTGGGGGTGCTGGTGGGCCCATCTCCCCCCATCCCGAGGCAGCCAGGCAGGCTGGGGACAGCCCCAGCATTGGGCACCCTTAGCCGTGGTGGGGCTGGAGCTGACACCACTGCAGCACGGTGGGGCAATGACTGCTGACAGCCCCGGACTGGGCTGCCATGGGGAACAGTTGATAGGGGTGATAAGAATCAAAATGGAAGAAGTAAATGGAAACTGAGCAGGATGAAAGGAATGTGACAACAAGCAAGAGAGAGAGAGAAGATGAAACCGGGACACAGCCTGGTAGAGAAGCTAGGACATAGGGCGAGGAAGGGCTTGAACCTACTAATTCACATATCTTTCTAAAATCCGGAAAGTGAATCCAAAATTGGAATACCTAACTATATTTCATCTCTTGTAAATACTTCAGCTTTCACATAGCCTAGAAATCCTAATGAATAAATATCACGGTAGCCTTCTAGTTTAATGAGATATTCCTTATTAATTTGGGTGATGGAGGTCTATGCAGTATATTTAAAATAGCTATCCTGACACTAATGAATGGAATGGTCAATGTGACATAGACAGGATACCATAAAGAGGTTTCTGGATGTTCCAATACCTACTTCAAAAACAAACATCAAAAAAAAACCCACTAAATGTTGACAAATTTTTACATTGCAAAATCAATCATGCAAAAGTTAGGGGTGAACTGGCAGAGTGCCATGAGAACGTGCTCTAAACCTTTAATTTGTGCTAAAATTTAACTRAAAACTAGCTGATGGTTGGCAGCTGGTTAAGAGATGACCGGTTGGTGTGGCTTGGGATTCCTTCCAAACCACCCGCGCATCCCTACTTGAATAAGCCCACCTTGTGATTCAGACAGGACTTTGGGTCACTGAGAGACTGCACCCGCGTGCGCGTTTTCCAGATTACACATGCCCATCTACAAATGCCATTCTGGCAGAGTGGCAGCGAGCAGTTTCATATTGATCCCTGAGGTATGRCAATCATGGAAACAGCTGGCAATCTGGCTCTGAAACGGCACGGCCAAGAGGAAGGAAAGAAAACCACAGAAAAATCCTGAGGCTACTGTATATGATTGAGAGGCGGTAGTAGCAATGAACCTAATGAAAAAAACAGCCAAATATTGGAASCAAAGATATAATAGGTTCCTCAGAAACTGTTAGATAATAAAAAGGCAGCCAAATCGGAGACTAGATGTTTTGAGAACTTAAAATGCAATCAGCGTTAATGTTTTAAATTGGTCTATTTTGCTATTATTATCATGCTTGGGTCCACCTGTCATCCATAGAGATTTAAAAGTGTTTTGAAGCAAAGTAATTCACTTTCACATGAAATCCAGCCATCTTTGCCGCAAAACAAAATCCTCCAAGTATGCTCCCCACAAAAGAGAAATTATTTAATTTAAGAGAAGAAAGTAAAGAATAATTTTATCCAATTGAAAATATGTAAGCAATTTTGGTAGACTAGATGTAATGACCAGAACTGGAATTTATAGGGCAAATAAGGATTGAACACTCTGCTATGACCAAACATTCCTCGGATTCTTTAARGCCACAAGAGACAGACTGTAAGTTTTTTATCTCCTGTCTTTGACKGGGCAAAGGTTGCAAGGGAACTTGTTGCTTCCATGTCAGACTAGAAGGACATAAAAGCCTGACCACTTTTTTCAGCTAYAAAAGATAGCAATTCTTTGTTTCTCACCTTATTTGTCAGGCTTTTTTCCCTTCACAAAGCTGAGGTCTYCAGATGTCTCCTCTCCATCACTGTCAATTGGCCACTCTGCTTAGCTAATCGTCCTCTTCCAGACTCATCATGCATTCCCTGCTATTCATCCACTCTGTTTGCAACTCAAGTTTTTCACAGCTTGAATCAAGTATTCAGTTCTAGGGAACAGAGTCTGACCTAACTCATTAGTATTAATTTATGTGACTTCATTCACACCTGCAAAAATGGAAGAATGCTTCCTGATTATGGGGAATGTAGATCCAGATCAAAAAGACTCTACTCTTTTTCACTTCCTGTTAAGTTGAAGAAAAGTCAAACACTCTTAGGCAAGGATACTACAATTCCTAATAATTCCTAATAAGCATAATAATTCCTAATAAGCATATTATACAGTCCCATATTTTGTAATTGAAAATTACAAAGGTTCTAGAATTTACACTATGATACAGGGGATCTGTAACTTATATGGATTATGTAGCACAGGAAAACTGGTACTTGCCAGCCCATATGGTTAGACGGATGGAGAAATATCTTCTCTCATTAGTGCAAAGGGTGATATTCTTTTCTTTGCTGCACTGCCTGATTGTTAAATCATTATTTTATACTACCAACTCTCATCCCCTTCTTATGGCCTGGGATTTGGGATCTACACTGTTCAAAGTAGCTTAGCAACACAGAGCAAATTGTCCAGAAAATCTTGACCAGGCTTCTACCAGTTCCCCTTCTGCTTCCGCAGCTGAATGACTCAAACTTAAACTTAGGGAAATTGATGASAGCAAGACAGCTTTTAAATGGATGTTAGCAGTAGAGAGATCCTAAAGCTCAGAGCTTCTGATAATTGTAACAACCTTGTGAGACTAAACTGAACTACACAGTAGGCAAACTGGACTTTCAAATAAGAAAATGAATATTAGCCTTGAGAGCTCAACATATCAAGGTGCAAATGCAGTGAAGAGATATGTTAGATTCCTACATTCTGAATGTCCCATTGAGTACAAATGTACTGAAACAGTTATATAAAGCAGGTGAAAAGCTCACATTTTAGTATCTGTTAATAAAATCCTGCCACAGTGCCTTTTTCATAAACAGAAAATGGAAACTGTATATATATGCATGCACACATGTAAGCATTCATGCCTGTGAATTGGTCACAAAAATAGGATATATCCTCATATATACACAAATGGGTGAATTATATATAAATTAGAGGCATTCATTATATTTTTGGTTGGATGCTTTTACACATGTGATAGCAAAAACATTCCTCCAGGCCGAGCTGCTAGGCTGGTAGGCACCATGTCAAGCCCAAACAAAGAGCCAGTTTAGTAGCTCTGCCCTGCAAGCTGGAGAGCCCCGAAGCTCCCCCGCTTTCCTCCACAGGTGAATTTTGTGGCTCTGCCTCCCTCTGTGCTCTGTGGCTCCTYATTAGCTATGGTGTGGAGGGCTCTGAACTCTGAAACGATTGCCATCTCACCCCGGGAGATCATGGAAACCTGGCAGCAGGACGCCTGGCCGGCTGCTCCACAGGACGAACATACTGCTGCGTTGCAGAGGCTCGGGCTGCAGCACAGCAGCTATAGCGCTGGGCTCGGGTTTTTTCACGTCTTTCCAAACCCTACGCTTTTTATAACACTGGCATTATAAATGTCTGAAAAGGTCAGGTTTGAAAAATGCTTCCCTCGTGCCAGTTAACTATTTGACAGATGCAGAAATTGGTTTGGGAGAGATTTTAACATTTAGTCTTCTCTCTTTCCAGATTCATTAAAAAAAWTTCTCCCTTTAGTTCTAATTTTAGAAACTTTTTAGACACTTTCAGCCATAAAAGCATTCAAGAAGAGGCTGAGCAGTAACTGGAAGATGGAGGAGTATTTGAAGTGCTCTCAGGTAGGTCTTGAAGCACAGTCTGTCACCAGGATTCGTACAAGTAGTGAGGTCATTTGGGATATTCGTGCCCCTAGGGAGAGAGAGTATTTTCGGGATAGTGTTGCTGCCGGATGTTTCACAGAATAATTGCACTGTCACTGTATATCCTAAAGAACAGAGATGGGATTTTCTCTTTGCATTTAATTATATAGCTCTTACTAATGACTAAATGAACTGGAGCTGTGTTCATTTTTCTGACTTGCTTTTTAAATTGTTAATAGTAAGAAAAGGCAATTTTGTTTTTCAAAGGATTCCCCCCTCGCTAGGTATCAAACATTAGTCACCTGCTTTTGCTTGGGGCCCCTCCTGATCATCTCTGTCCTCCTTGAATCTCATTTATCACAGACTCTCTGTTCCCACCTCAGCTGAGCCTCAGGTGCCGTCTCACACCGGGCACTCACTCTTAAGCAAGCACCTTCATGYTTATCTTCTCAAGCTTTAGAGGAACATGCTAAAACATCCATAAGAGTTCAAACTCTCTTTAACACTCCTTGAAAATGTCCTTTGCTATGATGCCCTTAAAAAGAGAGTGGCTGTGCTGCTGGACATGACCGCTGCTTCTGCTGTGTGGCCATTCTGCACAYGGACTCACCACCTATTTTTCTGCTCCATCTGCATTCACTTGTCCTCTCTGACCCTCTTGCTCAAGTTTACACTTGAGCATCTTCTCATCTTCATCATTCTCATCTGTCTTCATCTTGTGCTGGGGCCATGCAGAGCAAGAACTGGACCTAATGTGGGAGGCAGCAGCTTCCTTGCTACAGTGCATAAATAATTGTCATACTCCAGATATGGTTACTCACTAGTCTCTTCCTATGGAATACCTAATAGGCCACCTATTTGCTTCCTACATTTAAGTGACCAGAGTTTAAGATACTCAATATTGCAAAGTAATCACTACCTCTGTCAGCCCGTCCTGCTCGTCTAGCAGTAACATGTTAGAAACGGACTRTCCCTTTTTATATCAGGTTTGTAATATGTCCTGTTGGTTTTCTCCAAAGCCTGTTTGTTGCATATGTTGTTGGGCATTTATCTTATTTAGGCAAAAGTGACTAACAGAGAAGGGGCTGTTCAGCAGTTGCTGCTTTTTTCAACATGGCCACTTCCTTGCCCAAGGCACAAAGTAGCCCTGTTTGCCAGAGAGCTTTTCTGGTGGACCAAATGATTGCTCTAACAGACTTGGYTTTTGGAAGTAAGTACATACTCCTCCTAATGCCTGCTCTCCTTCCAAATACAAATCACACATATAARTATGTATGTGTTTTAAATATAATTTCTATATGCAGCCTAAACTCTAGGGATGTTTATTTTAAACATCTAAATAAAATGTATTTTTAAGCTTAAACAGATTGCTTTAAAATCTAGATTTCAGAGAGCTCCACAGTGTTAATTTGCAGTTCAAAATCTTGTCCATAAGCCATCATATTCTCCTAATTCTGATTCCTCCTTTAATTACTTTTGCAATGATCACGACGTATGAACCCAAATACAGATTGAATCTGAAGGCCTAGTTCAGTAAAGTACTTAAGCACTGCTGTTCAGCAGAGTACTCAAAGACACAGCTTGCTGTAAGTGAGGCTTAGAGGTATCTAGGTGCTTAAGCCTCATGATTAAATAAAAATGTTTTACTTTCTGAGCACTGTCTATTATAATAAAATGGCTGATCCAGCCAGCAGCAAATAAACTCATGACATGAATTTCTGATGGTTGTAAGTTTTACCTAAACACATCTATGAAGTTCTTAAAACACTGTTAGTGCTCTAAAAACAGAAATTCTCATTATGAACATCAGWGGTGCCAGTTTTCATAAATATGCTCTCAGAATATGCCCAGTAAAGGTAACAGCTGAGTTATAGTATTCCGTGTATGAAGTACTGATGAATCCATTCTGAAAACTCTTTGCCTGCGACCCTTTCCCTCATCTTCCTCATATTTCTTCCTTCATATTTGAAATGGTGATTTTTGTCTCCGGTGTTCAGAAATATTTAGACTATCTATTACCTTTTCAGTATTTAGGCTCCCTTTAATCTGATTTGGATTAAAATTGGAAGTACGCAATTATCTCTATTGAGACTTTTGAAGTTCTGAAGGGTCTTGAGAAAGCACTTGCAACACAATTATTTTCAGGCAGAGAGAAAGGCAGTTTTACTACGTGGGTACCTCCATGCTTTATATACTGTCTAAATGTTTAATATACATTTTCTAGGACTCCTCTAATGCCATAGCTCAAACTTCCCACACCAAAACCAAAGGAGATGCAATCCTGGCTGCCTGACACCACATCATCCAAATGTTTATAGTATTTAAATAGAAACAGGYTGTATAGTGCTCCAAGTCTTTGATTATAGTTTGTCATATCAGGAACAATGATTGATTTTGTCTAAAACTAGCATCACGGTCTGAAAGCCAAGTTGATTTCTAGATCATCAGTATAGCTGCAAGGCTTAGTAGA
Source organism: Eudromia elegans (assembly GCA_003342815.1). Lineage (NCBI taxonomy): Eukaryota > Metazoa > Chordata > Aves > Tinamiformes > Tinamidae > Eudromia > Eudromia elegans. The sequence continues at coordinate 701,879 of PTEX01000250.1, forward strand.
TGMACTCCAGGACTCTTGTCTGCATGTAACAAGAAGAGCAGAGCTGATAAACCAGTTTTCTAGGTCAGCTGAGCACAGAAAAGTAGCACTTTACTTGCATGCAACTGAAGGACAGAGATGGATTTGTGAATTCATATACAGCCATCTGGAAGCAGGTGATGATATTTTCTTAAAGGCTAATATTTGTCTTATTATTAGGTAAGTTGTTGGACAGTAAAAGGAAACCCAGCAGCAATGGGAAATTAAAGAAATCTGTGCATAGAAGACAGCCCTGCCCAGGAAAAGTTGTTGAAAGCCTTTGTTTTCATTCTTATTCCAATAAGGTTCTGTTTAGTTTTTCAAGCGTTCTCTCCATARCTGTGTATGTTCCTGCCTTCTCGTCAAAGATCCTTTTTGTATTTTGTTTTCACTCACTTTTATTTTGAACAGCTATTACTTGAATGTGAGCGAATTGGCAGAAATAATATGGATCAAAAAAAGGAAGCAGGGTCTTAACTTGAGATTTCCTGAAATTTTAGTCTCTGTGTTACTCAAGAATTGTCAACAACATGAAATGCATGCTAATGCTTCCATTTCRAGATGGCATGTTCATTATTTCCAAGGGTAAATTAAAGATGAAAACCAGAAAAGAATTCTGTTTACCCATTTTTTCTTGTTTTCCCTAGATGATGTCTACTGCTTTCATACGTTGACTCCTTTGTACTAACATGGTCTCAATATTCATAGTAAAATGGCTATTCCTTATAGCAATTGTGTAGTCATCCCATTAGCTTATTTTATGTATCTTGGTATAAACGAAATAATATAAAAAACAAAGATTTTTTTGTAGTTTTAAATGCACACATCCTCCAATGCAGACATTTCCACAGATTTTAACTGGATTTTTTTACAYAGGTTTAGCTGAGCAATAACAAAAATCCATTCTATAACTGTGCCTATGTAATGCCTGAAGAGTTAAAAGGAAATCATCTTATATAGCCAGTCCATCACAAGGAATGAGACAAACATGTTTTTCTCATAAATGCCTTCCGTCTCATCCCTACCCTTATTTTTTCTGTAGACTTTCCATCAATTAAAATCTTAAATTAGAATGTAACCCTTTGGAAGAAGACATATTTTTAGCTCACTGCTGAAATTTCCAGAATACTTTGCTCTCCTGTAACAATAATAAAGCACTGGATAATTTTGTTTTCTAAACTTTGATCTGTAAACTTTATGAAAACAAGAMCTTTCTGAGATTTTTGAAATTCTCAGTTTTAACCAGTGACAGTTATTTTGCTTAGGTCTTTTTACAGTGATATCACTAGAAATAAGCAGACGAATGAAAATTTTATAAGAATTAAAAATAAGCAGACCGTAATGGCTTTTATGACCTCTGCTTGGGTTTTGGGCTGTATTTTAGTTCTTTGAATTTTATTATTATTATTTTAGCTTTTTCTTTTTTTATTACGACGTTTGTAATTACTAGGAAAAAGTAACTGTGCCACTGTTTACATAAAAATGGACCAAGTAATGGCTGCATCTAAACAAATGTGGTAAGTTTTCTTTTCAAAATTTTGTAGATATGTTCTAGTTTTGCATCATGTATTTTTACCTCCTTGGCTTGACCTCTCAGCAAATTAAAGATTTGAAGAGAAATTGAACCAATAACATTAAATCAGGCTATATCTAAGTTTTGCATATTTTCCATCTAAATTCATAAATCAGATTGATGAGATCAAATTTAGAGGCCTTTGCAAACTTAGGCTGCTGGCATGTAGTTTTAGAATCTGACTTGATATTAATAAAGCATGGATATTAGAGAGGAGGAAGGCATATTAAGCAATATGCTCCATCTTCTGCCAAGACATTATTGTTCCTACACTATATTTTCCAAGCCTTTATACAAGCTGTCTTTAAATGCTTGAAACAATCATCTYCCCTTGGGAAGCTAGTTCATAATTCAATAGACCATTACAAATAAGTAATGTTTTCCTTAGAAGCAGTCTAAATTTGTTTTGCTTTACTTCAAGTAGCACTAGTTACYTGCCCTATAAATACACACATGAATATATGGTGTACAAGGATCAKCAACAAATGTTACTAGTCCTCCTCCCTCTTAACTGCATGTTTTCTGTCTGCATACTAGGAATACCACATACTACAACACAGTAGGAGCTAATTTTCCCTACCTGGATGGCTATTGCATATGTTTCCATGTTAGACACAGATTTAAAGTTTCTCCTAACGAAAGACAAAGGATTTACTTCTGCATCCCACTAAGCCTCAAACCAGTAGGAAGCAATTTAACATGTGTTGGAGGCAGGAAATAGATGTGGTCCACGACTGTTAATAGCTTCCCATGGGGCTGTCTAGCTTGCGACTGCTTATCTCACTTAATTCCCTGTGGCCATTACTAGACTTAGAATTAAAGAGACAGACTATTCCTGGAAAAGGACTTTTTATCAGACTACTGTTTATATGGATGCAGTCCAGATCTGCTCCAGCAGACTACATGCAAGCCGCTTAAAAAAGATACTGTCTTGGACTGTTCGATGCTAGTCTCCCTTGCAAGTTGTTGCCCTCCCAGTAAGTGACCCTTTTAATCATTTTCCATGCATTCTTCTTTAAAGCACTCTTATCTGACATAACACATCTGATCATGTCCAGCAGCAGAGCTGAAAATAAAGCTTTAGCTGGAAGAAGTTTTTACATACAAAACAGGAGATCCCAAACAAACTTCCTCTCAACGTTTGGGGCAAGCAACATGTCTTACCAGAGCTATATCTCAGGTTTAAATCACGAATGACTCAGGGTTTACTGTTCTTGACTGTTCAGATTTCTTAATTATACGATAATTTATATCTCTCAAATAAGAAAAACAAGACTTTGCATAATAATCATTCACCATATCAGCGTGCAGCCATTTTCTGTGTTAATTCTAAGGTAAACATTTTTACTCTTCCATGTGGCAAATGGACAACTGCCTGAGCATGTATAAAACTAAGGAAGCGCAGTGAAACCTGATCCAGCTCTCACTGAGAGAGTCATGGTCCCTGAAGCTAGTTAAATAGCTACCTTAGTAGTGCAGTGAAACAATAAAGACAGATGTCTGAAAAAGCAGGTGCTCCAAGCCATTTTGCCCAGCATACTTGTAAACCAAAAGGCGTGTAGTCAGATGCAGAGTAAAAAGCTGTTTCTCAATCTCTTCTGAAGTGTTCTGAAAAGAGACATCATTTTGCACTGGCCACACACAGTTTCTTTTTTAAAGGAGGTTTCAAAGTCACCATCAGCAATCAACAGGAAAACAAAAAACAGAGTCAAAGAAGGAGCTGCTGATACACTACAACACTTCACACTTTGCACATAACAAACCCCATTTAACTTTTGGCCCTGGGCAACTGCTGGAACTTCCATTAAAGTGCTCTTAATCCTTACGCAGGGAAGCACCTTACCCTGTTAGACATCTCTGCTCTGGTGGGAGATTCTCTTCCAGCTCTCAGGAGGCACAACAGCAGCTGCCAGCCCCAACTTGGAGGACATGAGATGTCTCTTTAGAAAACAGGGTCCTCTTCACCATCCTAGAAATAGCATTCATTCGGCTCATTTTCTTCACCAGAAAGCAGCAGCACATTTCACAACTGTTTTCTTGCACTTTGAATACAATCTAAGGAATAAACAGGTTCAATAACAATGTTTAAGAAATTATTTATGACCATTMTATCATTCCCTAGCTAAAGATTTTCTGGCTGGTTCAGCTGTTCACTGGCTGTCACYGGTAGTTCTGTGTGTGGGCCAGAACCTATGGCCTTCTTCCTCCATTTTACAAGTGAGCTTCCCGTGAGCTTTCCTAAGTTCACTTGAGGCAGAGCTATGAATAGAACATGGGCCCCCAGTTTTCTCTTTCAGAAAACACATGCTAAAAGCCAGGTGCTTGGCTTGGCTAACTCAATGCAGAAGTGTTTGTGGTTGCATTGGGAGCGCTTGTGCTGCTCCCACAGCCAGAACCCAAACTTCCCGGGCTGTGGCACAGCCAGGCAAGGCACCAGCACATCCTAYTTACTGGTCTGCGAGGGGGCAGCAGCCTTCTCCTGCCGACACTTTCAGCTCAACAAGAAGCCTGCGTTCAGGGCTTCTTTTTGACACTGGTATAAAGCATGTACTTATGCAAAGAACGGCCTGCCATAGGGCATACCCACAAATACGAGCCTGACATCCATGAGACAGTTATCCTGAGTGCCCACACAACAAAAYGACGAAAAGCAGCTCATTGGAATAATTTGCCAGAATTGTTCATACATATAGCTGCAAAACTTTGCAAATGTTGTCTCACCCAGTAACCCTAGGTAGGAGAGTGGCTGAGGGTAGGAAAGAAAAAGAAAACAGAGAAGGGTAAATATTTCTCATGGCTTAACAACAAAATATTCGGTTGCAGGCCTGAGCCATCGATTGGCCTGAACTTTAAGCAAACAGCTCTGCCAGATGAATACTGGCCAAGAGGCAAGTGGCAACCTCTCCTCAGCCCAATATATACCCAAATGAGAAGGTTTTGGGTGCCAGATACCAGGAAGCCAATGCTTTTAACACCACCACTCCATAATTTATAGCATCTTGGTTTGTGTTACTGCAGTTAAGGGTCTCTTAATGTTTGTCTTCTGAATTCTAATTCTCAAGGGTTTATAATTTGGCCATTAACATACTCTCAGTATCAAAACCTCGGTGCACACAACAGCTAGCCAGGAACAGTTTTTAGGTAATTTTTTTTAGGAAGAATGCTAGTTGGTTTCCAAAGTATGAGAAAGGAAGGAAAGAAGGCAGGAAGGAATGACTAGTTAAAACAGTTAAAGATTATAATTTTCTTGTGTGCTCGATGACTAGAAATGGCCTGTACTTTAAAACATGAATTATTGCTATGAGGTGATATTATTTTTCTTGTTTTAAATCTGTTTTTAAGATGCAGCCCTCTGCGGGAAACTGACTTTTCAAATGATTTTTAAATGACAGCTGTGTAAAACAATTTGAACTCTCCGAAATGCCCACACATGTGGATGCAGTCAGTGCATTAGTGAAACCTACAACTATAAGGTCCAAAATGCAACTGGTAAGAACAAGAAAGCAAACCCCACATTTCTATTGCACAACGGCCCACACTATTAGAACATTTCAGCCCCTAAAGCGCCTAGTTCYACTGAGAGCTTTTGTTACCTTTAAAGAAAGGACTTTTAGCATGGACTACTGTAGGGAATCCAACAAGATCACATTCTTCAGTTAAACCAAGTCACACAGCAAGTAACTTGCATCTCTTTATGGATATCCATCTATATTGACCTGTTACAGTGATGCTGAGCTTTTCATTACAGCAAAAGTAAAAACTTTAGGAGTAATTGTTGCTTGCAGGTGGCTCCATGGTAATAGGTGCGGATTAGCCATGGATTTGATACATGTTTCTGGTTAGAGCAGTTCTCAGGACCTCTCAGAATGACGTCCACAGTCCTCAAATCTGAGCTGTTGTTGTCCTTTGAAACAAGGACACCCTGTTCTGTCCCTCCTATTTCTGCCATATTAACCAACAAGAATGACTGCCACAAGATGCACAGAACTACCTAATAAACTTCTATTTACACAAATATTTACAAGGACTATATGTAATCAGCAGGCATTTAAAGRTTCTGTGTATAAGGCAACAGTGTCTTAGTCTGTAATTAAAGTTTTACACTACTTAACAGAATAAACGAACAGTGTAGCTTATATTTTCTGGAATAGCCTGTTAAGTAGCGCTCAAGATACATGACTGGGTTGCTGTACTACAAATTATTTAAAATTCAAGTATATGAGARCAAAATTACAGAAAAGCCTGACAAAAAGATCAGGTTTGAAATCATCTAGTTGGGGGAAGTTTCAGGCCAAGCTGGGTCAGGATATTTCAGGCTGACCTGGGCCTGACTCTATATGCAACATTATTAGACAGACCTTGGAGGGTGAACAATGATTTGAAAAAGTGGAGTAAATAACTTTGTTTCCCAAGTGGTGCTGTTTAGGACTTGGAAAAGTCTTTATAGTTGCAATACACAGAAAATATCCCTGTTTCACATATATTACTTACTAATATATTATCCACCTGAGAGATTGGATGAAATTAAATCCCCTGTCACAATGAAGTAATTGCCAGTGGAAGTTCTTTAACTGCACATGTACCTGCTAATCTGCTCTATGTTGCACAGACTGGCATACGTGGGATCAAGAATAGTTCAAGAACTTAACAGTGGTCGCATTAGGAGAGACCAGACACTTAAGTACAGTAGTATCTTTTTTTTAACATTTACAAGTCCCATTGCTTAGGGAAAGCATGCAACAAGTAGGGCATTTTTCTTTCTCTGCAGTTTTATACATTCTGCTTTACTTGGGTTTTTGTTTTGTTTTGTTTGTTTTKATTCCGTTATCACATTATAAAAGTCATTTCTTGATGGTTTCCATGCTTGGCCAACAGACTGGACCAAAATGACCAGCCAGTGAGGATATTACAGGAATTATATTTGCCAGAAGATTATGACTTGGCAACAGTGGCAAGCTGATTGCATTCTCTGAGGGTTTCACTGTAACTTTGCAAATGGTATTTTGACCAGGATTCAATCATCAATAATTTATGATCTCTCTGATCAATTCTATAAGTTTTGTAAGTTAACTTTCTGTAGCCAAATCTCTAGACAAAAACAAGTCTAAGAAACAAAGTGGACTGCCAAAATATTTTGATCAAAGCCAATAATAATCCATGCATATTCATACTATTCATATGTTTATGTTAAATGCGATCATTAATGTACTAAATGTGCAACTAAATTTATAAATGGTACCTGGCTAATGTAACCTGAGAGGTGCACAGTAAATCACTGATGGGAGGACAAGCAGATGAGATTGTTTCAATTTTCATTAAGTATGGGAGCTTTCCAAGCCAAGGAGATGGCATCCCATCTCCACACAACATTTGCATCACCAACCAGGAAATGAGACAGTGCTTATCCTAGCTACAGGAATGAGATGATTATTTTGGAATAAGTTAATTTGAGAAGTTAATGATCATTTGGAGAAAGGAAGCATCAAGAAAAACATTATATCTCTCTCTACATATTTTGACAGAGATTTAAAATAAATAATTGCAACACTATCTGAAGATGGTCTCTGTGGAGCTCCCTGAAGTAAAGCATTTTATTGTATTTTAGGCAATATAAATAAATTGCTTTTATTCACCTTCTACCTAATTTGACTCAAGTTCAATGTGATTTTAAGGTAGCTCATTAATAACAAGATCCCAAGTGTGTTGACAAGTGCTCCAGATCACAAGCAATCTTAACAGGCACTCCAGATCATAAAATTTTCAGATAGAAAAAGAAAGAATCTCTTTTGACAGCAAGCTGGAAAAGATGGACAAACTTATCCCTAACCTGAAGAAACCTTGTTTTCTGCTTGCAAGCCTGTTTGCTTCACCCAGATATACTAGTTGGTCTAATAAATATCCTACCTTTTTCTACAGATCTGGCTGGGTTGACATTCTTTGCCCATGAAGGTCAACAACAGGTAACAACATAACTACTGGCATTACACCAGTAAGACCCCAGAATATCCAGAAGGAAGCTCAGCATGCTCCACAGAGGCTGCATGAGCCAGACTGAGCACTTACARTGGACCAGAAAATGATGAAGAAGAATCTTCCCTGAGCTGATGATAATGTGCAATAAAATAAAGAGCATAACTGAAGCCACAATTTTCCTTGAACAACAAAAGGGAGGTGATAATTTCAAATACATTTGTCAGGTTACACCTAGTATGATTGCAGAATCCACAAATACTGAGCTTAGCCTCACACCAACCTGACTATACTGCTTTAAGCAACTTACAGAAATCCTATCATTTTGGGCAGAAAACACAAAGAGAAAAAGACTCAAAAGGTGGCTTTTGATTTAAACATGAAGGTAACGTATTCTTCATAAGATAAACCACAAGTTTGGACACAATGTCTTTCTCAGACTGTCTCTCAGGACAGCAGTCTTTCTGTTTATATTAAATTACTCATAAGCAAAGGCCTAGATGGATGTTTACCATCTTTGTATAATATCAGACTTCCTTGAAAATAAAGAGATAGGCTTGCAGTTAGCTATTTTTGCTGAACAAACATTGGTAGTAATGGTTTAAATACGTCTAAAAGAAGAAAATAGACAATAATACAATTTACTAAAGGTCTTGATTATGACATCCAACTTCTGGAAGGTATATTTGAATTCTCTTCAAACTACTGTTTTAGAAAGGTTATGGAAAACATAACTCAAATCCGCTTTATGAAAGATGATCAGCTGGCAAAGCAATTTTGTTAGATGTCCGCAAAATGCACAGAATACAACATTAAGTTGGAATGCAACCCATTAGAAGATTGTTTTGCTYCTACACATTCTACTGAGGGCTCCCTGCCAGACAGCAGATCTCTGAAATGTCTAGCCAAAAAGTATGCACATTATTCTACTTTAGTGGGAATACAGTGGAAACTTATAATCATTTGTCTCTGACTACAGCAAGAAAGTATGGAAACTTCAGGCACGCATGTGAGGTTCCCTTGATAGCATGGGTCTCTGATGCAGTAAACTGCCCAGAGAGAGAAATCTCTTCSTATTATAAACAGTCTTTCCAAGTCCTAGAAGTATGTTGAGTTTTGCAGCCCACTGTCCAGGCTAAGTGCCAAGTCTWCATCACTCACATTCAAGACATTATTTGATTAAAAAAATAGAGAAAATTAAGATGTTCTTACAGAGCACTAAGTATTTCTTTAACTATAAGTTTCTTGTACATCATTGCACTAATCTAGGTGAGTACTTAAGAGGCCTGTCTATGCTTTTAACATGCTCTTATATTCTATTTGCATCTCCAAACTGTTTTACTAGGAAGCACATACTTCACAGTCATGTTTTTCTGAAAGAAATGTGTCTTTTCCACCATTAAGCTATGCATCAGCTCAGGTCAAGGTTTGGGGATTTTTTTTTTTTTTTTTTTTTTTTGTTAAATTCTAAATCCTGCCCACAGAAGTGAATAAATCAATACAATATTAGCTCAAGCAATCAGTGAAGCACTTTGTATCCTTTTACATTTTTGTTGTATTGATTTGCCTCATTGCAGAGCTCGTAGCTGCTATACTAGACCAGAAAATCAGGTAGGGCCCATATGTTATTTTAAGAGCAGATATATTCATATATGTTTATGTTTATAACTCTGAGGAGAAGGCTACTTTTATTTTTAATGTTTCTTGTATTTCATCTGAAATTTCCAGAAGATGCTTAGAAAATACAGATATRCCAAATAGCACAGAGATGTTTTATAAGGTAATTTAAAGAATAATTTGATATCACAACAATGTGACATCTAAAAATACATGTCTTTCAACAACACTATAGAAGAGAATAGTTTCATTGTATTTCAAAAGTATTCAAAGACACACTTACATATGCTTGGTCTGCTGTAAATTTAATATATGCAAGGAGTCTGATGTAGAATATGGCCTGCTGCCAATCCCCAGAAGAATATTTAGCTATATCCAGTTTGCCTCAGGAACGATGACAAATACACTGAAAAAACATCACAAGYAAACTATTGAAACACAGATTCAGATCACACAATGTTGTTTTTACAGGTTTTTTTTGTAAGAATAAAGCTGGACTTTCAAAACAAAGATTTCCTCTTCATGTTGAATTTTCTAAAAGTAGTACAAATCATGATTAGCAGTATGTATGGCTGAAACCCTTTCCTTAAAACTATACAATATTAGCAATACTCGTGTGGTTAATTTTGGTAAAGGCAATGAAAACTGTAAAATAATTCAGCAGCCCTGTAAAGAGGTAGGGTGCCACTTTGTTGAACATATGCATTATATTCCTTGGCACTAGAAGTAAAGGAGTGATTATTTCATTCCTATGTATTTTGTCCTGCTGGCAGAAAAATAGAAAATTTCAGTATGCAAGAATAATAAATCTATTGGTGAAAATAAATCTGATATTTTATGGGAGTTATACTTTTGTTATTGGTTTGAACAAGAGCTGTCTGGAGGTCTTACATCCAGCAGAGATCTGCCAAATAACATGAATCATGAAACTTACCCCATATGGCTTGCAGGCTATTTTCTTTTATGTTTATATAATATTCATTAACCAACTAGGGTAAGAGACTCTGGAGCTTCTCTCTGATACATTAAAAAGAAATCACTAGGATATAGTCATAGCTTGGTATTTGTCCATAAAGTTCATTCATCAGTTCTAACCCAAAATGACTGAACCAGACAAAACCAACATTTCAAAAKGTATATAAGTAAAACTGTCAGACTTCTTTCAAAGTTATTCCAGTCATAAAGCCTTTATGGAATGATACACTTTTTAAAAATCCTGTAGCAAAAGCTTTAAAACATGACTGGATGAGGCAGTACAACACAGCATCACTAACAGTGCATCTGTGGAAGTGCTAATACTCTGTTCAGCTGTAACTCCAAATCWTCTTAAACCTCAGCAGAAATGAGAGAACCCTTCAACATTGTTACCTAACAGTAACAATATTARCATCCAGTGTGATAAACATCACGTTATTTTTTTTTATTATTATTATGTCACTGCCTCTAAAGGAGCAAACTTAGTAGTAGAGCATCCAACTAAGTACAGAGAGTTTGTGTAGCCGTTTACCCAAATGACCTCTTTTCTGCAAGGGAAGGAAATTAACCTATATAGATCAAAAATAAATATTCAGAACTATAATATCAAATCTTGTGGTGATCAAGTTGTTTTTTCTTTAGACTTTTTGTTAGATATTTAGGTTCAAGTCAGAGCAAAAATGCAAATGAAAAGGATTTCCTGTATCTGTAATAACAATGACTCAGATAGGGAACTTGTCACAGCACATCTGTTATGTTTTGTATTGCTGTTGAATAAATCTTGGTGTATCATCTGAAGCCAGTAGTAAAGCATGAATAAGAAAGAAAGACTAAAGAACTATTAAATTGATTGAGATAAAATGGACTTTTACTCACACTTGGACTAACCTTTTTCTCTCTCTCTTTTTTTTTTTTTTTTTTTTTTTTTTTGTAACTACTTTAGAGCAGTTGATTTCTTGGTATTTCTGGGACACTAGAAGATGAAAATATCAGAAACCTGTTCTCATTACAACATGAGCTGTTTTTCATTTCCTTATGAGACTCTAACCTGGAAAGAGGAACTCTGCCTAAAGCAATATTTTGAGTCACAGAAATTTATGCAGACAGAAGAGATTTCTCTCATGATGAATGCAGCTCCTAAAAATGCACATCTTTGCTGTCAGCTTACAAATATCACAGTTAAATTTGAGGAGACAGAGTCACTTTGCTATTGGTGATKCAGGAAGAGAGACACTCTCTAGATTCTGAGTGTTTCATAATAAGATTTGCCTGACACACTTCTACAAACGAGAGGATTTTTATCACAATGAATAGTCAGCCTGGGTAGCTGACGTCATAGGATTACAGGAAACATTACTTTTACACAAATATTGTTCATAATTTGTGTCATGATTTTGCATTGCATGGACTTACTGATTTCTAAAGGAAGAAAGCTGCTTTATCTCTTTATCTCTTTGCTAGAGATCTTTTAAGTGTCATTATTTCTTACCTGGTAATGATGATTTTGTTTCAATCGAATCTCAAGTGCAGTTCTTATTTTGTTTTGTTACTTACAGTTTGTGCATCCAAGTACTGCAGAAGTCACACACAAAGAACATTCTTATTGGCTACCTCAAAATTACCACAAATATATATCCTGTTCTAATTGTAGGGGAAATGGTTTTGATCTCAGATGCCTCATGTGGTAACTCTTGGCAAATGGGAGCATTTAATGGTAACCATAGTACATTTATTTCAATTCACTTCCCTAAGTATAACGTTCTCTGTAGAGATAAAATTTTGAAGTGAAAACCCAGCTAGATGTTCGTTTAGTATATAATTTAAATGTATTTTCAGTAAAAACTATTTTTGTCTTGTAAGCAAAGGCAGTCTTGGTTTTTCTTACCATTGGGTTTGGTCTTTCGTATTTGGTCAAAACCTTACTTTTCATTTGTGTTATTTAGTAAATCATTAGGTTGTTTAGGGCTAATGTTGTGAAACCAAAACAAACAAGCAGAAGTTATTTTCTATGCTTAAGGAGCATATAGTAGTCAATTCCTCAGCTATTGAGTCTTCCTGAATTTAGGCTGCTGTTTAAAATTTAGATCTTAAAATCTCTTGTTTACAATTCTTTGTCTTGAGAATAATTACTTTTTTTCTTTTTTAATATTTCCAATTATTCACTTGTAAAATGGTATTCTCATCCTAATCAGTGAACCATCCTGCATTTTTTGGTCTTTGAAAAATTTTTGGTACCATTAACAAAATGCAAAGTACAAAGCTTAATGGACTAAATGAGAGTCTACAACTAAACATTTTGATGTTTACCCCTACCATATACGGAGCCTTACATCAATAAAACAAGGAATGGGCTACACCCCTTAACATGAAAAAAAAATTACCTTTCTAAAGCTTTTTTCATTTTCACCTATAGTGATGATGCTGTCATCCCACTGTCTAAAAGCACTGCATTTCTAAGAAATAATAATTTTGAAAGAAACTATGAAAGAAACCCCTTCATTCTTCAGCATACACTGAAAATAATACTGGTGGCAATGCAAGTTTACTGAAATATTCTGAGCTTAAATGAATTGCAGTCTTGACATTATTGGGCATGTTAGCAATATGAATAGGGTCTAGGCAGTGAATATTTGATTGATTCAAAATCATTAGACAACACTTATCTGCATATTTCATTGGAAGATAATTGCACTGCTTGCAACTCTTGTCATGTGTGATGGTTAGTTTATGATTTTGAGAAAAATATGATGCTAAACACTACAAATATTTTAATTTTGTTATGAAGACCCACACTAATTTTTATGACCTAACTCCCCTGGCTTTCGCCCAAAAACTCAATGTGATCAAAAAGGGGCATCATGAAATCAGTTACCAAAAAAACATCTAACAAGGTAAATAACCGCAGCCTCAGCCATGGTCAGACATGAAGAATGCTGCACCTATTCCAAATAAAACTGGAGGGATAGTTTATGGACACAGAATGACATTTCCTAGACTAGCTTTCAGGYAATCTGCTGGAGCTAATATTCATTTACTTCCAAAAAATAGCGACAAGGTATTTATTCATTCCCATTGACAAGGGTATCTACTGATAGAGTTATTTAGAATGCAGTCCTGCTTGTAGATCCTTATTCTGAAATGTTCTGCTGGGATATTGACTTTGATTTATTTAGAGGAAAGAGCACTTCATGCTGAATCACCTAAACAATTTCCCTCAGCCCCTTTGTGTTCAATGGAGATCTTTCATCTATTTCTTGGTCAACCTCCACTGATGCATTGCCACTGCTAATGACACTGTCTCTTAAACTTCATTTAATCATTTTATGAAAACCATAAGGAAAGGAGTAAAAGGTTCTTGACTAGAACATGTATGATCTTCTGAGATACAAAGTACCCACTACAAAGAGCTAAACTTTATCTTCCAGTAGCTTATCTGCAGGTAGAAGAACATATGAAGCACTCAGCATCTCCCAGAACCGAGTCSTAACTTCTGTTTAACCTTTCACTTTGCTCCTAACAGCCTTTCAGGAGATGATGAAAACAAGCTGAGAGACAGAGCCTAATAATCACATAAACTTATGTGGTATTTCCTCTTTGACGACCACAATGTTATACTATCCAGTGACCTAGCTGTATTTATGGAATACAGGAAATCTGTACCTCCTTTCCTTAGGCTTTGAAAATAAACAGTCTTACATTAAAAACACACAACTGCCACATTGTGTYTGACATATTTTAAGGCGTTCATCGAGCAGCTTCTGTAGCCACAAGAAGCATTAGAGATGAGGAGGGGAGCCTTCTGTTTCTCCTATGGTATCTTCTCAAGCACTGTCACCTAAAGAGTACCCTTCATAGAGAAGGGTTCTGTATGAAGTGAATTGTGAGACTTCTGGCAATATTCAGTGCTTGAGTGATCATTTCATAGATTTGTTTAAAAGAAGAAATTTATAAACCACCCACAACTTTTCAGCRAGCAGCTCATGTATTTCTTTAAACAAAAATGAATTGGTATTTCAGCTAAATCTGATACTGATTAGAAATTACCATGGGAGATCCATGAAGTTTTGTATGGTTTGACGCTTTGCTGAAAAACAAACATTGGAAATTTGATCAATGCTTTTATGTAACTTGACAATTTTGTAAGGAGAAGAAGGTTTATTTCACTAGATTATTGAATTTCTATTTTAAAAAAAAAAGATTCTAGAAGTCTTGGTTTTATGACTGTAAAATATTCCAGAGTAATTGCTACTCCCACTGTTTAAGTCCTATTCAGATCATAGAGAAGAGAGAAACTTAGCAGAGAACAATGGGAATATTTTGCTAACATCTGCAGATAGAAGCTAATATTTTCTTAACTTCATTAATTAAATAATCAAAACAGCCTAATTTTTAGTATCAAATGCAATTATGGAGTTGTTTTTCAATCTACTAAAATTAGGTGTAATTCCAAAAATATATTTGATGGTTTTGCTCAGGAAAATTGCAGACTCTTCACAGGTAGTATAAAAATGGCACTTATTATGGCACATGCATGCTGTTGTGTAGGGTCTCAAACTGCCTGGAGGTGCAAAACTTCCTCAATATAAGTAAAATTATAGCAACCTTTCCCTCTTGTCTCTCCTTCCCCTTTTCTTTCCCTTTTTCAGGAAAACAATGTTCTCGGGGGTCAGAGACACAATTGAAAGTCACAGACTAAATTCRGGCTGCAGTTTTAGCACCACCCTAACCACTGTGGGGTTTTTCCAAGACTTTAACTCACAGAGAGCCCCACAATCCTGGATAGGGTTTGGTTTCCAAGAAAGAATAGCTGATTTTAGTATTGGGACTGATTTTAGAAATTTTTTTCAAATATTTTTGGCGTTCATCAAAAACTATGCTTACTTTTCCAAAAACACTATCACTTGRCATTCTTAATGCAAAATAATAAATCCAAGACATCAAGACAGGCCTAAGGAAGATAGATAGCACACCTTCAACCATGGAGCAAAGTGGAAGCCACACCTACAGCACCTTCTCTTTCCCATAGCAAGGAAGAAAGGTGGCAGCAGTGTGGATGATGTACTGGTTTTCCTAGGATGATTCTTTCTATACCATTTCATTACCTTTTAGGCGCTTTTAGACCACAGACTCAGCTGTGGATCATGGTGTTTACATCTTGATCTGAAAGAGAACCTGTCTAGAATTGAAAAGGCATAGCTTTCTGGTCTTTCCTATGTAGCTATATGATATTCTTCTTTATATATCATTTACTTATACTGAGTATTTTAATTGAGGAAACATGCTGGAAGATAGATTCCAAGACCAGTTTGTAGCAAAATTTTACATAAGATGCAACAGCCAACATAGGAAAAGTTGTAAATAACAGGAATGGGGTAGAATATAAGAAGATATTCAGAGTATAAAGCACCCCCTCTCTGCTCAGCTTGGTGCTTGSCCCCCTTGGAGTTTCCAGATACTCATGCTTCAGGAGCTTGCTGTCCAGTCATACTTCTGTCTTTCCACTCGCCATGCTCTTTTCCTAGGACTTKGTGCAACCAAAAGGTCATTCGTAATATTCATACTTGGATCACAAATGTATTTTGACTGCATTAAGAAGAATTATATTTTTTTATGTTTCAGCATTCTAAAAGGCATTTCAAAATACTTTTTAGGACTTTAGACGTTCTTTAGGATTTTAAAGACAAGATTTTGTTGAAAGATTAACCATCCCGTTATGTTGCTAAAAGCATGAAACAGGTACAGAGTGCAACATCTTGGCAAGCAGTTATTATATTAAGGAAGACTGGGGAAGGGAAATGAATAATGCGTCTAAATGCCAGGTGCACTCTAGTGAGCTGGCATGTTTTAGCCAGCTCACATACTCAGTATTCTCTCATGTCTTGGTATTCCTACACTTCAGGTCTCCAAATGGCTGATCTGAGCGTTGGATTGTAAAAGACGTTTTGTGTTTTCTCTCTGTAAAAATGAATGAAATGTACCAAATCATACGGCTAATCTATTCAGTATGTTTTCAAAGCATGTTCTGCTTTTCCCTACCTCAGTCATGAGCGATTCAGGAGGTGTCTTTTCAGCCTAAACTCTTTACTCCAACCAGTTGTGCAAACATACCCCTTAGAAAACAAAACCACTGGAATRAAATGGAATGGAAGATTTAAAATACACATGTGTTTTCAGCTCATCATTTTCCCTTTGATAGTATACATTTGTGGATGTATTGGTTTATATGTGATACATGATTAAAACAACACRTATCCCATGAAAAAAATCACTTCCTCAGTTTTTCACTTGTCAAAATGTCTTCATGCATGCAATATTTAAGATCTTACGGTCATTCTTGGGCACATATACAGTGCATTTATATTAGCATTTGTGTGGCCAGATGCCCCAGCTTTTCCCAAGGAAGAGACTTCTACGTGACTATTTAATACTTTTAAGATTCTCGAAAAACTTTTAGTAACACATTATTTTTTATGCTTGAAAGACCTCCAAATCATGTAATAATTATTTTAGTCAGAAAATCCAAAGAGAAATGGAAGGCAAAAACTGTCACTGTTTACAGCTGATATTTAAAAAGTTAGTCCAGTAAACTTGCTAGGTTTAACACACATCTGCATTAAAGAAAAGTTTTATCTGTTGAGATCTACATCCTGCAGTATTTGCAATGATTTTATTCCTTAAAACTACTAATAAGTAGTATAATCATCAAGGCTGTTGAGACAGCCTGACACTCTCAGTATCAGAATTAAGGGCTGGTCATCAGGGGTATTTTTAAATTGAACTTAAATATTTTACTCTTTAGATCAAAACTTCACCTTTATATTTGTACAACCCCAGTATAATCATTTCTTCCGGCTGAAATCATAGCTCGCAAGAATGTAAACAAAATAAAAAATGGTCCTTGGTTCACAAAATACAACATAAACTTGGCAAAGTTTTATGATGGAGAATAGAGCTTTGCCCAACAAAGCACGAACTCCTTGAAGTAACTTAGTCATTTATTAGATTTACATTCACTAAAATACCTCTTCAGCCAGAATTTTCTATTGCTTCCTCACCACTACTTGAGATATCAGACTACATTCAGTCTCAGAAAAATATGAGCAATATATGAGTGTTACCATACACTTTGCTACATTATACCCATGCAATGATCATTCTGACTTGTGAGAAATGTGTTCTCAATAATTTTTATTCATCTGAGCACTGAATATTTTACCCTACAGAATATCCGCTATCTGTGACTTGAATGTACAGAAAATGTGTCATAAAGAAACTTCTTCATTTGGTAATAGTCCGAACCTGTCTGCAGTATATTTAGTAGCCAGTTCTTGACTCATATAAGATATCCCACTCTTCTCTTTTCCAGCACTGCTTTGAAGATATTTAACTTTATGGTATTTATTTGATTTCTATATTAAAGGAAGATTTTAGTATCAAAGCAAAATACAATTCTGAGCAAACACATCAAGGATAAAAAGTCTTAATCCAGGCCAACAAAATCAGTGGAAGTGTTATTACTTGGATGGAAGCAGGACCATGCCCTTTGAGAAGGCATATTTTCAATGATGCCAAAATTAGGTGGGTTTTTTTGTTTTGKTTTWTTTTAAAGGGTGAAGTAATTATTTTTAAAATTAAATATATTCTATATATCATAAAAATTTATTCCATATATTTAAAAATATAGGACTGTTCCTATTAAGGTCCCCTACAGTTTAACTAAGCGGGAAAAAAAAGAGAAAAAGAAAGTTTTTTCTTCTTATCTTCACCAAAAGCAAATGTTGAAGCAGCAGGCCTAGCAAACATATTGGGGAGTATCTTCAAGGTTGTTAACTGAACCCTCCAACACCTTTTCCCTTCCTAACTCTTCCCTATAAGCAACATTGACAACTGCTAATTCATAATAATAAACACTTTCTGTCTGCAGATCTCTCCAAACATAGAATTCAGACTTTTGTGAACAAACTTTTTATATTTTACTGCTAGTGTTTGACCTCTCCTGAGACAATGAAGAAAGTCTTTTCTGCAATACAGTCATCTGAAGCAACACTGKGAGTTTACCTCCACTAAAAATGATCATTTCCATGCTACATTGTTTGAATTGTGACCAGGAGTRTAGAGGCTTCACATCCTCATAAGAAGCTCCTGATATTTAACCTCTGTAGGGCAATAACCATGTGTGTTTTAAATCTTTTACATCTACACCAGTTCTGTTAAGAGTGTGAAATAAGTTATGGCATTACAGAGGCTTGGCTTGAGGTGAGAGACAGTTACCACTTCCAGGATGGTTGGCATGTATGGAATCTACTTCTCCACAATTCCCTTGGCAATACAATCTGCCCTTCTAGCACRCACMAATGTGAGTAAAGGAAGAGCAGAGCAGAACAGAGACACGGTGGCCAAACTCTGTTGGCTTCCCTGCGGAGGTGGTAACCTCATGGTGCCCTGCAGCTGAGGAGTGAATTGGGAGTAGAGCAGAGTGAAGACACTGCAGCCRAACTCTGTTGTACTCCCTGCACAGGTCGCAACCTGGTCATACYATGCAGCTCATAATCCACATAGTACGATAAGATGTCTGGTGTCAGGCCAACRATAGCAGATCAGTCCCTTCCAATGGACTTTGCTCAGAGTTCTCCTCATTCTAATCTCATAATAGCAATACACAACCCCATCCTAGAAGTTACCCACTTCCAAGGAAYGAYCACTTCTCACTGAACATGCTTTCTACATTTTCTATTAATTTGGGAGACGTTTAAAACCAACCAATAATGAAAGTATGTATGAGTAGAGTCATTCAAGCTCCATGTAAATGTAAARAAATACATATATWTATAAGGTSAACTAAGGAGGGAAGTAGGTAGGAAGAGGGAAGGAGAAAGAAGGAAGAAGGGAGAGGATAGMCTCCATTGTAAMTTCTGGATCAGTCRAGGGYTGAATGCCTTTTCTCCCCTCCAGTTAGGACACTGCCTGAGGAGTCTCCTCRAGATGGAGAGCCTTTTCCCATATTCTGAGGTGAGTGATGCTTGCRCATTGGTATACGAGGCTCTAGCTAAGAACCTCAGGCTGCAGTAGAGAATCTCCTGTACTGACACCTGAAACCTGTTCTCTGAATGCTGCCTTTGAATAAGTCATGCTATTTGTGAACTCAACTACTTGTTTGAAGGCCATTTGACCTACAGTCTACAGACTATTCATGAACCCAACACTGCCACAGTCAGGCCCATAGCTGATCATATTACTTGTGAACTCGACTCACCATTCTGAAGGCAATCAGACCTACAGTTKACAGACTGTTTGTGAATCTGGTACTGCCAGAATCAGGCCTATAGTTATCACAATATTTGGTATCCCTATTAAGAAATGAGTTCAGCCGCCCTCAGTCCCTCTMTCCTTTGAGGATTKGCTGGAACTCAAGGGGATTCATCTTTTACCCCATTTGCCCGCTCACCCCCACTCCATCAAACTGCAACACAAGCTAGCAAAAACCATCACAAAAGCACTGCAATGAGGTTAAACCATGCAGCACCACTAGATTTTCAAGATAATCTGAAGTTTGATGCAAGTCAAATCTTGTAAAATTTGCTGAAATAAACAAACAAGTGAGGCGCCATTTTTTGCCAACTCTAACAAACCAAACTTCAAAGTTTTTTTACCACAGATCAGAGAACATGAGAAAAAATCTTGCGTCCTTTAGCTGCATTTTGATACTTTCCATATTTTCCTTATTAAAATTTGTAACATGAGATGATCTAGTTCTCTGTGGAGAATGGGTATGTCCGGGAAAAAAAAAAAAAATAAAACCAAAGGTTTTTGCTACTTTTTCTGGTAGCATGACTTGTCATGCATGTCTGAAAGCCATGACTTCTCCCTACAGAGCCAGACTCATTTCTGTCAAGAGACCATCATAGTTACAGCAATTGTTTTACTATTAAATTAATACAATTACTTTAAAAGTAGGCTCAGAAATTTTTCTTAAAGAACTGAACATCTAATAAAATAAAGCAATCCATTTCTGTAATTCATCACAGACTATCTCATAAATGCATTGATTTTCCTGATGCATTGACTATCCTTTCTGAAAATAATCAACATTTCTGCATGCAAAAGTAATTTTCCGGGATGATATTAGTATGAACCACTGGGAGGATTCTACAAGAAAATTGTAAGGCTTATTCTGCTGATCTAAACAACAATATTCATGCAAACTTGTGAAACAAAGATAAGCTGTATTTGAATAACAGATCACAAAAACACCAACAAGCTTTCTCATTTCTCCATTTGTGCCCTATGTCTTTCAGAGAAAGGGGCAGAAGACTTCCTCAGGTCTCAGGAAATCTATGGGTTGAGAGCAACTTCTGCAGCTTTAACCAGTTGATGCATGAATGTTTTGTGACCAAAAGAGGCACCTTACTGTTATATTTACACACATACATGCCCTTGTGACTCCAGCCCATGACCTGGGGTCTTTGGGCTTTGAAATCATGTAGTGTTGCCAATGATTCTTCTGCAACCACTGAATTAAGCATTTTTAATACATTTAAGTAAACTAAAGCCCTTTCATTCTTAACAAGAAATAGCTGAGTTCTTGAATACCTGACTGAAAGAGATACTGAAAATAACTCTTCCAGTCCATGGGATTGTGTGCATGTTCTATTCCACACAACTACTTTGGCATCCAGGAAAAGACAAACAACTTTGCATGGAAAGAAATCCCTTAATTAGCTTAATGATACAGAAAGCAAACCCAGTGCATTGCTGTAAGCAGCAGTGTGTGAATTTTCTATTCAATGCAGCAACAGTGGTCTATTTATTTGCCTTGTGYGTGTAATTAGTAGTAAAGTTACACAGTGCTTTTTTTTAACATACAGTAGTTATTCTTTATGGGTCTGGATTCTGAACAAAAATATTTCCTTTAGACTTGACTTGAGTAATGCTTTCTTCAGGTGAGCTCTGGCAAATGCCATAAAAAATTATAAACCTGGAAACTTAGGAAGTATAGAAAGGGGAAGGAAATTACCTCAGCTTGGCATGAGATACAATGTTACTTTCTTTAAATAAAATGTATCCTCTGTCCTTAGGAACCCCATACAGGCTAATTTAACKTTTCTTTGTACTCTGTCACTTGCCCATGCCAATTGCCAGATACACACACAACATCTGATATTATAGTATCTGAAGTTACAAAGAGCCTATGTTTACACAGGCTATTTTTCACTTCCTTCAAAATACATGTTAGCCTGGCATCATTCAGATTTAATCATAAACGCTCTTTTACTTTCAAAACCAAAAAAAAATAGTATACTAAGAAATACATGTAGATACAAGATGGTAGATAAACATACAGCATATTGCACAATTCTCACCACAACAGATAACTTTAACAATTTAATGAAGTGTATTAAACAAATATATTATGAAAATGTATTGTTACAGACACTGTGTGACTGTAGAAGGTGAAATCACAACTATGTTAGGAAGAATGTATAAACYATCATTTCTGAATCCAGGAAGTATGAGTCCAGAACCAGACCTAGAAAGGGACTTATGCTCACAGCCTCTATTCCTGCATTGTGAGCTTACATTCACATTTAAGTGCCACTGCAGTCCCCAAGATCTGCCCCAGCTGCTGCATAATCCCATAGAAACTTACCCATTTTCAGTCCCTTGGTGCCATAAACTGGCATACACAACAACCCCAAAGCAGTGGCAGGAGTACTCAACAACCACAACTAGTCAGATTAAAGATCCATCTAGCCCAGTGTCCTAACAGTAGCCTTGGAAAGTASAGAACAGGTAGAGAATAACACACTCCTTAAATATTCTCTTATCTTCTGCAATTAATACTTCCACAGCCTTCTAGTTACTAGTTCTCAATTAATTTTTATTCTATATCTCTGAGTTGATGGTAGGATCACTGTAGAATTTATCTATAAGACATGCTATATTAATCTTGCACAAATACTTTGATCCAGCCAGCATTCTCCCAAAASAGAATTTGAAACAAAACAAAACAACAACAGGCAAGGAAGGCAGGCTCGAATTCCATATTACCCTACAATCTGCCTTCAGCGACACTGTAGGAGACTACTTTTAATGCTATTTCTCTGCCTCGATTAAAAAGGGATATGGCGCCAGCTTGCCCAGACCTCCAGGCAAGGCCCCCACTTTCAGAATATTCTAGGGATACAGCTCTTAGGAGTTCTCAAGTCAAAGCTATCGCATTTTGCTTAAATAATGTAATGCTTAGTAAAACAAGAGTGACTTTAAAAAACTGTAATTGGGACACACTGCTTGGCCTTTCCAAGTGGACAGTTGAACTGGCTTCCCATGCTTAGCACCTAACTCATCCCATTAACCACACAAGGGTCCCTGGATACCTAGCTAAGGACTAGGTAATTTTAAAAGCATCTTTTTCTTGGACTTTTCCTTCACTGGCAATAGGTTAGTCCATCAGTTTGACATAAGAGAGACCAGATTTATTACTCTGAAAGAAGGATGAAAAGTTGCCTTAAAATAGGATTCAAACAAATYAATAATTACTACTCTTCTAATTACACTAGCACTCCCTTTTAATACTTCTCAAGCTTAACTTTCCTGAAAAGAAAAAATTCACCCTTCTCTGAACTCCTCACTTGTCCATGCAGGTAATTAATCAGTCAAAAACACTCAGGTATAAAGTTGATCTGACAAACTCCGTTGAGAACATGTGTGCTGCAGTTTCACTGAATCTCTAGCACAGGACAGAGTGGTGGCTAAGCCCAAAGGTTTATCAAAACACAGTGATAAATCCCAGATGTGATCTCAGCTTTTCATGCTTTCTGTTTGGTTAATGTCTCCAAAACCACTCGTGGGATTTTTGTTGGGTGTTTTCGTTCTTCCCCCGGCCCTCCCTGTTTCACAGGTTCAAAGCGAATTGGTCTGGTTGGCGGGAGCTGGCACAGTGGCACGCTTCCTCCCAACAACTGCACGCCTGTCTGAAAAGCAGAACAACATCTTTGAGATGGGGTGTTTATATGGGCAGCTCTCAGCCACTGCAGTGCACGAAGCCCCACCTTCAAAGAGCCTCTGGAGCAGGGCTCACCTGATGAAAGCATTAACTGTTTGGGGCTGACTTGATTTACATGGAAGCAGCCAGTTCATTAGCTGAGCTGAGCCCAAAGAGGTAAATGCCCATGCAGATGTTTTCCTAACTACTCGATGTCAATGTCGCTGCAGCTTTCCTCGGGGTAGGAGTACAAAGGGAGCAGTGATGAGGCCTCGCAGAATTCCCAGGCAGCTAAACAAGAGCAAGCTGCTGAAAAGATTTRCATCAGGGCTACTTAGGTCAGAGAAGTTAAATGAATGTAGCCAAATCATAACAGTTACTGTATAGCATTGCACTGTATATAGGTCTGCACTATAACCATATTTCATAAATACAATAATTTAATATAACCAAGGGGTAAATGGAGGACTTGACATTCACATACAGATCCCTAAGAAAGCTATACATTTTTTTTCCTACATTCCTTAAGTGTCTTGGTTATATTCAAGTTATCCCCATTTATTTATGTCTACAGCTTCTCCTCTAGAAGCAGTCTTTCAAAACATCAAACTGAGATTAACTTGATTTCCCTGGTCACTTGAAGGCAAGTTTTTCCTGCTCAGTTGCTTTCCAAACAYTGCTCTTTCCTTGAATAAATTTAAAATAATACTTGAATGAATATTCAAAAAGGTATTCACAAGATTTTAAAAAATAAAAAAAAATCAGCAAAATAGATGAACTTCAATGGATGCAGTATTACTCTGATCCTATCTAATAAGGAAAATGTTCCATATTCATCATTTTTAAATGTTAAAACTATTTTCCTCTCTCACTCCTGATCCTAATTAAAATTGCACCTCAATATCTTCTCCCAGTTAGAAACTTTAATAGGAGCTCCYCACTATGGCTGCTTTTCTTGGCTGGTTATCAAATCCTCACCGCAGCATAACAGCTAGAGCATTAGCATAACAGCTAAACTTGCATTTCCTCAGTTCATTTAGCTACTTTGCTCACATAATCTCTCTTGTAGCATCTGAAGTTCTTTTATTCCTGTTGCAAAAGATTATACAGGTAAGCATACATTAAGAACACATTATCTTCTCTACTCCCTAACAGAAAACCTCACACATCACTTTGCTTTTTAAAAACAACTTCTTTTTGAATTTTTTTCCATCCTAATACTTGTCTTATATGTTTGGACTGTAAAAATACTTTTCCTCTTTCCTTTTTCTCATCTGTTTATATAACTTTGCATCTTCCTGTGTCCCGTATTTYAGGATTATGCTTATATTAGGTTTGTAAACCGTTTTTCCTCTTTTTTTAATTAATTTGGAAGACACTGTAGTAAACAAGTCAACGTGAACAGTATGCATATATGTATATACATATCTGTGTATTAGTTTTTAGTTATGTTTAATCTCTGTCTAGAGATTACATTGACTTGTTTTCGTATGGAACTGGGTCAAGAAMTAAACATTTCTCCTGGAGAACGATTTGAATCTATGAATATCCAGCATTAATAAAACAAAAATCAAATGTATAGATGCTTATGGAGGGAAATGGTGAACATGAGAAAATGAACAGAACACACCAATGGTTGGTACTAAGTGCTGTATACCCAAGGACCTTGTTCTCTCACTTTAGAGACAAGCAATTCAAAAAKTTAGTATCAGTTTTTTCTTTCCAGAAAGAAAAGGAATGGTGTCCAGTTAGAAATACCTTCAGACCTTCTAGAGTGAAAAATCAGTTTTCCAGCATTAATACATAGATGTCTTATTGCAATGAAGGCTCTTTCATCCCCAGAAGGGAGACTGCTCAGGGCCAATGTTATGTGCAAATATTCCTGCATTTTAGAAAAATAAATCAAAGCATTTAATAAGATGCCACTTTATACTTATGCCAAGTAGTAGTAAGAAACATCCATATATCCACTCATCTTCATGCTCCAGTCTGAGTTTGTAAGGATATGATTTGCTGACCTGGTTCATGCATCACTAAATCTTCACATGAGCCATTTCTGTCCCTGAAGTCTTTTGGGAGAAGCCCAAAATTGCTTCTCCACTCAGCCTATATAGACTATTGCACCTATAGCAAGTACAACGGCAGAGCGCTTCGTGCACAGGTGGCAGCACCTAAACTGATCAAGCAGTAAAGAAAGAGTGGGAGAGTAGACTGCAGAAACAACATAAGCTCCAACAGAGTGCAGATCCTTCTGAAAATGTCAAGTTTATTTTCCTACCTACACTTCACTAGTTATAATAGATTTCCTAACAATTTTTATTTTACTAGCTATTCCAAAATGAGGCTGAGGTTAAAATGTCAAACTTTCTGTTTCTATAATTTTGGAAAAGGATCTGCAGTCAGGGCTGTTAGTCCAATATCAGATGAATTAAAACTACCACATGGGCATCACAGAGATGCTCTGAAAGGATCTATATGTGCACATACACTGATTGTTGTCAGCTGCACAGTCCCTCTGAATTGTCCCAGATGACWTTGCAGAAGCCACCAATTGTCTTGCACTGCTTGGCATGGCCAATATCTAGTCTTTGCTAACAGTCCTTGGCCAAATTAGTCTTTTATTTACCAGTGTATGACCTAACAGATCTGCAAATATAGTGGAGATCCTTGGGTTAAAGCTAAAAATAATTTCTTTGCTCAGCCTATTGTGGCTATTATACCTGTATTTCTCTAGCACAAAGGAAACAGTTTTTCTTCAGGAGGAGATACAATGAGTCTATCTCTCATCATTCAGTCTGGTGTAAACCTGGAGAATCTCAATTGGTACAGCTCTATCTAAATGTGAAGATATTAGGTCTGATTTTAAAAATACACTTGTTTAGCATACTTGGTTTAACCTCTTCCTTGATGCTCTCCAATATTCTATCACATATCTATCTGAATATTCAAAAAATCCAGATACCTGATTCATTTTCTTCATTTTCTCCTAGGAAATACCAGCATTTAGTGTCTCATTTTCCCACACTTTTTAATAGACTTGCACAACAGGCTTTCTAAATTAAGAAGTTCATATGAAGTCAAATTTTATAAACACTACTGTGCTTGCGAGTTCAGCAGCTGTGAGTAAGTGTTTTTGTAAAGATTTTCTAAATATATGTTGCATTATTTATTCCATTTTTAAAGTTAAGAAAATGAGCTGGAAATTCCACAAATAAAAAGTTTAGTTCAGGATTCCATTAAAGACAATGTCTTTTGTTGCTCTAGGGCTCTGATTTAGGTATTTCAGAGGAAGCAGAAAAAGATCAGTTGGGGTATCCTTGAAAACCTGGAGCACAAGGTAGTCCTGATTCTTCTCTCACTTGTACTCACTGCATGGTGAGGTATCACCACGGGAAGTGATGATACCGAAGGAATGAGAGGTGGCTGGGTGAACAGATCAGGTGTCTATTGAGGTTATAAAGAAGAAGGGAAGGAAAAGGTATGAGCCTAATGCAAAGGAAAATAAAATTTAAACACTACTAGTAAGAAAGAAGCAGGAGTGCCAGACTATCCTTCTGCCCATCCCTTAGTCAACAACCCATTTTTTTTTTGGCTCTCACCCATATTGCCTGTCTCTCCAAATGCYTTTCGAATACATGACAGTCATTGTCATCTTGCTCATGGATATCTGTCACCCACAGAAGAGCTCAAGAATATGTGGAAATCCTGTGATTACACAGTTTGTCAGAGCACCTACTTTTTTTGCCACAAAATCCTGCTTCAGAAAGTAAGTCTTTACTTACACATATGTGCCACACTCATGCTCTTAGTCTTTCTCTCTTCTTCTCTGATTAATCCTTCTGACCCATAGGGTCATGGAGGAAAATATTAAAATAGGAACCAAATGTACACTGATACGATAGTAACTTTATATATTCAGAACACTATCTGAAAAATTATGTTTCAAAATATGATGATTGAAAAATATTTTTCCTGGAAAAGAAATGAAGTATTTCATCCAGAAAATCCCTGGCAAAATGCAATAAGGTTCAAAAGAACAATTGTGGGAAATCTGAAAACCTAAACCTCTGTTCCAATTCTGCTTCCCTATAGAGTCTCATTTACAGGACTGAGGCCAACATTCATTCATTACATTGTGAAAGGAGGAGAATCCTTGCTCTATTTAGAAACCTTAATGATTGACGCATTTCTCATATCTCTGTAATAGCTTTGATGTTACTGTGGTGGTGAGATTATAAATTACTCTTATATAATCCAAAAAGACTTAGAAAAAATTAGAAAATAGACTTAGAAAAAATTAGAAAATAATTTGAACGATCCTTCAAAAAAAAAAAAAAATCCGATCCGGAAAGTCCTGTGTCTGTTAAACATTACAGAAAATTAATGCTCACCTTAAATCAGAGTATGTCATCACTCTCATCCTTGTCTCTTACTTCATTTTCCCCTTTTACCCTCATCTCAGTTATATTTTCTCACCCATATTTTATCACTTCACTTTTTACTCTAAAGCTTTTCATTTCTCCAACCTTTCACCCTCRCCTTTTATTCCTCCCTCAGTTTGGGCTGAGACCCTGGTTAAAACATGCAAGCGGTTAATAATTTCCTCTTCTTTTTTTGTTTACGTTTGAAACGTCACGCTGCACCCTTAGCGGCACTGCTCTCAACGAAGTTATTCATAAAGCATTCCATGTTTGGATTTGCAGTCACGGTGCTGGCTGCCTCTCCGTCTCAAAAATGGTGTGAAGTAGGACTTAGTAAAATCCTGTCCGAAGATTGTAAACTTTTAGATGGAAGGACTGTCTCTTAACATGTGTTTGTACAGCATCTAACATAATTGGACTCAAAACCAGGTTAGAAGCATCTTGCTCTTTACACTGGTAGTAATAAATAACAACACACATATTTTTTTTTCCAGGACGCATCCTTCTCTTCTGCTTGGTATGAGCCAGGTATCAAAATTATTTGTACGGATATATTTATTTGCTTCCTGACCTGATGTTTGCCTTCATATCCTAGAACATCCAACAGAAAATTCATAATACTTGATTTATGATAGAGAGTATGTTTATAAATAATCRTTTAATTTCTTTGCATACTGTATGTAAATTTAAGATGCCAAAGAAGTTCCTGTCTATATTTAAATCCTTAAAGGTTGCTCARCCTTAGGCTTTAAGCATTATTATGTGCATTATCTATGTTGAGAGTGCGCCTACCTATAAAATGCTCAGTATTTAAATCTATAGATGTCACTGTCAGCTAAAAAGCAGCAAGTTTCACTGGGATAGCCAAGCTGTCAAGGTAGGAAGGGCACCCTGCATTGCTGCAGGCAGACCCGGGTCCATCCAGGTTGCACCAGCCCCCAGCCTGTCTCAGACAGGAGCTACCTCAGTGTTCACCTTCAAGTGTGTCCATCCCAACAAGCCTKCCCCAGAGGTAGGACATGCTGGGCTCAAGAGCAGACCCAACCAGCCAGACTCCACCTGGATTATTGTGACACTGTTTTTAACGTTTAGCCACACAGGGACTCAGCTGCAGAGCAGGGACTAGAACCCAGTGATCTTGGTTCAGCCATGCACATGGAGAGATTACTTAGAAACCTTCCCTCAAAGGCACATTCCCATAGCCAATAAAAAAAATAAATTATGCTCACTATCATCCTGCTTCTCAGCAACATGCTCCAATATTATCACTAAAACCTAAAAGACATACTTAGGTAAACAAACTGACTGGAACTGKAAACTATGCCTGTAGGAGCTAACCCACAACCCATGGACTGGGCATTCAGTTCTCCTAGCATGCAGCAGCCCCCTAAATAAAAATCATTTTTAATGTTTTATTGTGCTTCCCAGAATCTCATTTCTGCTCTGGAGAGCCTCTCTAAACTAATGGGAGCTGTAACACACCTCTTCCATCACAAACTAGCCCTATAACACCATATGGCTATACTAGTAAAATTATAAAAAAAAAAAAAAAAAAAAGCTTTTCCAAATCTGCTTATTCTCTCTTCTCTCTTCCTATTTCTTTTCCTGTCATTTTATGGTTTATCATTCTCATTTCCCTTCACCTATCAGATCCTTCCATGCTGAATTTTAAAGACATTACTCTTCTGTAAGTCTTTTTTTTTTTCCCAAGAAACTCTTGCTCTAATTTATGCAGCAAATGGAACTAAAATGCATTAACAAAGTTGCCACTTTTTGCTTCCTCCAGCTGCTAAAATCTCATCTTACTACACTCTCATTATCAGTAGCAGACTTACAGAAAAATCTTCCAGACTACTGTGATTAAATACGCCATTAATAATGTCAGATTAAACATGACAACAGATTATAAAGAAGAAAATAGAAGACTTGACCATTTGAAAAGCAGTCATGTGTAGAGTTAGGTGCCTGGAATCGGAATCCTGTAGTGAAAGTGCAAGTCCTTTGTGTTTTGGTTTTGCATTTCGGCAGTCTTTTTTCAGTGATACTCGATATATTATGGTAAGTTAACATGACTTAACTCAAATGGAGAAACATCCTATTTCCTTCTCTTCTTAGCCTACAGTTTCCTATAGTGTCCATTGTTTTTGCTCAGAGGCAATCAAATATGCCTGGAATTGCAATTTGGAAAAATTCTGTAGACTTGCGGTAGCAGCAGCATTGACTATGTGCCTTAAAGCTCTTTAATAAACTTTGTCATCTYCATATCAAGTCCTGAAATGGAGGCAATGTGATCCCTCAGAGAACTTTGCAAAAACCAGTGTAGCTTATAAAGCGTCACATATAATACATTAACTCCATCTTTGATGAAATCTGCTAGATATTTAACAGACTTCATCCTGAAGTAAAAGCTGCTATATGGTGGTGTTCTTGGCAAAATAGCCTCAGGCTACTCATCATGATTTTAGATTACTAGCCCTTTTCAGCAATAACAAAATTAGGGTAATCACAATTTTAGTATTATATGCAGGAAATACGTTGCTATTCTTATGCAAGACAATGACCAGATCCCTGTTGCCATAAAATAAGACAGCACCACTTAAATTTATGGAATTATCTATATTTATATAAATTAAGAGCTTTGAGCTGCAGTCTGCTTACTACATCTACAGCCACTTATGAATGATACTGGAACATGCTGCACCTGAATTTATCTTTTTGATAACAATGCTGAACTAAGTGAAAATTTAAAGCAAGGTGGTATAACTAAGAGTCAAGACATAAGCGTAAGAGGAAAATATCCCAACCACAAAAGCAGAAGGCAGTTTCAGATTTCCAACAGCAACATTTCAAAGCACAGTCAGGCCTTATTTAGTAAGATGCCATTTACAAAATGTGACCATAGTTTTCATTTTAGATCATGATCCCCACCCTCATCCTCTCCTTTTCCCACAGAGCTTGGGACAGTCAGTTATGGTGATGGTTTTAGTAGAAACCATCCTCTTGAAGAGTTGTATCCTTACAGAAAACGTTATATGTACCACATTAGGAAAGATTCTGATAGAAATGAAAACAAAAGTCTTATTTTCAGTTGCCTTGTTTTAGGCATGGGACAGAACTTTGTGTACACTGATCCTTTGCACAACCCTAGAATCGCAGATCAGAAGCTGCAGCAAAACACATGAGTTTTTTCCAATCAAAAAGGAAGCAAGACACTTCATCAGATAGAGCCATCATCTGTTGCTTCTCTTCTATCCATATTCCTGATTCAACTCCTATTAATACAGGAAGGCTTTCCAGGTGGCAATGCTGCCACACACGAGGAAAGTGGCAGGAGAAGTTTCAATTCCTTCATACAGCTACACAGAGCGGCCAGCCCAGGGTTGACAGGTGTATCCTCAGAGGCAATGAGTTTGAAAAACTTATGTCCACTCTGCARCAAACTCAGGGCTTCAGTCCAGCTTCCTCCTCATCTACCCTTATCTTGTCCAAATTAAGTCATTTAGCTGGGAGAGTGCAACACAGAGGCAGATAATGGCAGAGAGGCAGAATAGAATATCTTCCTAGGTGTTCTCTGCTGCGATTTGGCACTACGCAGTTAAAGCCAATGTCTGACATTCCTCATCTGTTCCACTGCAAAGTCAAAACATCTTCACATAGTCAGATACTTGCTTTCCCTAAACCAAAATCCTAATAGAAATCTGAGATGCATTTCCCACCCCTTCCTGCCTTTACTTCTCTTCCCGGTGTCTCTTGTTCCAGGCCCACTGCACCTAGCTCTTATCCTGAGCTTTTCCTCCCCTGCTCTTCTCACATTGTCCCTGCTGCCTTCCATTTGTTATGTTCCTTCTCCCTTTATTCTCCTACACAGCTCCTGCATCCAAAATCTTTTTCATATTCTTGTCAAGTTACAGCAGCCACCTTAGGTCTCCACCTCTTATAGCATAAAAACTGTTTCCCTTTCTTGCATCCTCATTTGAGTGTAGGTCTCCACACATCCCATGAGGGCCATGTGAGTGCATGGARAGGTCCAGGCTGCTACAAGAAGGCCCAGAAAAGCGCTCCCTTCTAGGCTCAAGTCGCTGGCAAATACCTCACTGTACTTCTGAAGTTTAGTTTTTGCACGGAATTTATAATAACAGGAAAAAGAAATATACAGTCTTTCAGTACTTGGAATGGCAATATGTCATGTGGCTAGGAAAGGTATGTCTGGGAGTATCATATAGCTGTTACTCAACCTGGGCACAGAGGAGCTTTGTGTAGCACGCTGAGGCTTCTTTACCAAGTCAGACCAAAACACAGACACATGGCTGAGGCTCTGCTGGTTCAGACTGACACAGGCAAGTTTCACACCCAAGCAAAAGTCACTTTTTTTTTTTATGACAACAACAATTTTTTGACAGAAAAAAAAATTAAATCCCAGCATTAGACCCTTCTGACTCGATATTCAGTACAGGGAGGTCTTGCACTCCTTGCATTCCCGGTTTAGGCAAAGAATAAGATAGGTACGTCTGAAAGCCAGGCAGGGAAGGGATTTATCATCATCCTTGTGTAAGCAGAGGCCAGTTGTGCTCTCTCTGTAGCTCTCATAAGAAAAAGACCTGCTTCTATTCTATAAAACTGCCATTCTGAATTACTTCTGGACAATTTCAAGTTTTATTAACTTTCTCATCCTAAAAACAAACAGATAAACTAAAAAAGCTGACCAGGTTTTCAGCAGTAACACAGGGATAAAAATACTATGAGCAAGAGAAAATGCTTGTTTTCTAAAACTTTCTAACACTCCAGCTATCAATTCTTCAGCAGCAGCAGTAGGACAATAAGTTACAGAGATCCATCTGGAGCGGTATGCTCCAGTGTTTGCCCAGGCATAAATAATCAAGCTGTTCACAGAATTTTTTTGGTGAATATCTGCACATTTTATAAAATGTATGTAATAATGTCATTGAAAGGGAACAAATGAAATTATCTCAATTATCAAGATTAACATAAGGTTTGATACAAGTTGCCTTGACAGAAACTCGGTATTTTCAAAGACAATTTAATATTGTGCCTATGTAGCGATATTTATGGTCAGAAAACAGCATTACAAAGGAAGGAAATGGGCTGGTCTCTTCTCTCCTTGCAGTACAGAAATGCCCCACACATTGCCAGCGGTGCAGGCTGTGTATATCAGAGGATACAGATATCCTCTATTTTAGCCAAGACCCCACCAATCCACATTCTTTCAAAATCCATCCTTTGCTATCACTTCAGCAGGAACAGAAAATTGGTTGAGATACATAATTATCTGTTAAGCATAGAAAACYGGAAGAAATTGGATTGAGATTATAAACTAATTTGATGGTGCCCAATCCGCCATATAATATATAACAATTTCTGGATGTTCTTATATAGACGAGTGCTAAGCTAGTAGTGACTATGAGCAAGTATGACATTCAGTCGGGAAGTGAACATCATAACATCTTGTGGATAAGAATATGGCATTTTTTAGCTGGACATGATGTACAAATTGTTTTGTCTAAGATATTCTCCACTTTCAGTATTATTGCTTCCATATATTCCTTTCTTAGCATGTTACAAACAAATTACCATCTGTTCTCTGTTTTTCTAGAGTAAACTCAAGATAATGCTGAAATCACACAAACACACATTCCAAGAGGAATGTAATTTATTACTTATCTGTATATGGGTCTAAATATTTTCAGCGAAAATAGCTTGGTCATGGAATAAAAATGTCATAACACATGAAAACCTTATAAACATCTTTGGCCTAATTCCTGTGAGAAAACCATTCTCATAACTATTACAATTTCCCGCAGTTTCCAAGTTCCATCTAGAGAACGTTCAGTTTATGTAAATTCATAAGTCTCTCCACTGCCCTTAATAGTTCTAATTCAGAGCAGTGAGATGTAGATTTTTAAAGGTTTAAGTTCTTTTTGGAACCAGGTACAACTATAAAACTCTGGCCATCTGCAATATCTGCATCAGCTCAAGGTGAAGAATCTCCTTCCTGGTCTGAAGTGGGAGTGACTGGGATTTATGAAACAGTAAGTGAGGGGATAGTGTGGGGCAGRCCCCCACCAGCAGTACCTAAAAGGCTGCAGCATAACTCCCCCCCAGCAGCAATTGCAGCACATGGAGTGGGATTGATTCTAAAGATCACTGGTACAGCAAAAGGTAGGGCAATCTACAATTACTGGTTTTTAGCAAACTTAGAAAAAACAGTCCTTAACAGCTGCAAAGGAGATGTTAAGGGCACTACYAGACATTTTGTGTAAGATCCAAAGTCCTTTCCAGTCCTGCCTCTTCCAGTAAGTCTACAGAAGACAGTAAGGAAATGAATATGAAAAATAGTCAAATATATAGAATCATATATAGCTATTCTCTTGCACTGCTCCCAGGTATGAGTAAAAAAAAAAATTACATTTTTAACTCTTAAGTGCTTTTTGCAGAAAAGTCTATCAATTAATCTTTTGATCAACAAACTCATTTTTCTTGTCCAAGAGTCAGTACTCCTTCCCAGAAAATACCAGAATGTTCCAAACAAAGGGACAAGAGCCTAGTCCTAATATCTAATACCTCTTCCATCAAAAATAAAAGCTTCATGGCTTGCATCACTGATATGTTTAAAGTTCTTTCCTGTTGCACAAAAAAAAAAATGTCCATCAACTGTCAAGTTGCCTGCCTTTCCAGTCAGCTTCAGTCTGGATAATTTAAAAGTGATGCTAAGAAAAATAGGCAATGTAATTTACTAGTTGAAACTCTATAAAGGTTAGTAAAATACAACCCCCACTTTCCAAGAATACTTTTCAAGAAAGTGAGTAATAAGCAGAATGGCAAACCTAACTGAAAGAAGGTTCAGGGTGATGACATCACTTATGGCTGTATAAAGTTCATATTAATTATCCTCYAAGAGAAATAGCTTGATACTGGTTTTCATGCCTTTATACTGCTGCCCTCTTATCCTCCTGCCTCCCAATGTCCTTTAAATAATATTCCTCCAAAGTGAGTTGAAAAAATGCCTCTTGGCTCCAAAGAACACTGAAGARTTTATAAGCTCTTTGCCTTCCTATCCTTGGAGCCATTGCCAGTACAAGCCAAATCAAAATATTTGCAACTCAAAATCAGAAGTCAATCTCGTTAGCACTGTCAAGACCTGAATAAATTACCTCAGGCATGGGACATGTGACAGATGTTGAGCTACAACAGATAATTCCCTCTTTTTATGACAGTCTTCTTAGATTATTATTTTCTTATAAACTGCTACACTGAGACACAGCTGAAAAGAAAGAGTTAATATTTTCAGTTCRGACTAAAATTCTAGTCTCTGCACAGGCTCTGGCAGGCATCATCAAAGTTAAAATAAAAAGGTGGTGGGAAAGTCCTGACAGGTGCAGAGATTTGGTTTAAATGATCGGTATCTGAAAGTGGAGATGCTGATGTATTCTGAAAATGTGCTCTACAAACCTCCTCACTCTAGACTCTATTACAAAGAACCATATTCTTTTGGAAGTCTTTCCTACTGAGGTCAAGAACGGCATGGAAGCCATGTTTCATGCAATATATCACAGYCTCTGCTTCTGGACAGATACAGGAAATATCAGATCAAAATGAAACATGAAAGTTAATGAACTGACCTCCAAATATTTGGAAAACTTGTTGACAATTCAAATCAGTTCAGTGCCTAATCCTGATTAAAAGGGTTCATATTTTTCTAAACTAAAAGACACAAAGCAAATAGGTTTTTAATAGTGTTATAGAGACAGATGTTTGGCTCTACCACACATGTTGTCAAAGCTACTTTTTCCCAGACCTTGTAARCTAGAATGAAAAGCTCAGATCAAACATTGTGGAAACAGAACAACACTTTAATCTTGCCATAGTACTGTCTGGAAGAGATTTATGTCCTAAAATGAGTTATGGCTTCATGAGCTGAAATGAGTGGCATAAGTCCCATTGACTTCAATAAAGCCAACATTTTATCTATGGAGAGCTGAGAAAGAACTGCAGGAGATTACAGGAAGATCCAGACGGGCTCCCAGCCTACCSAGCAGGTGACTATCCCTCATCCTAAAAATGTCTGTGAATTCTTGCTTGTTGAAAGGCAGAAGGTGGTGGCCTCCACTTCTAAAAGAAGTTGATTTGTAGCTTGCTTGGAAAGTGGTACTTATA
This sequence comes from Eudromia elegans, assembly GCA_003342815.1. Lineage (NCBI taxonomy): Eukaryota > Metazoa > Chordata > Aves > Tinamiformes > Tinamidae > Eudromia > Eudromia elegans. The sequence continues at coordinate 737,607 of PTEX01000250.1, forward strand.
TCAGGAATGATATTCTTAATTTACAACAAAACAACTTAGCTGATCTGTTAGCAGAGGTAATTATTCTATATTGTATTTTTCTATATATAGAAAAGGGTTTAAGGCAACATCTTTAAAAATGAGAAACCTAAAACATGACAGAAGATAAAGAAAGTTGCACTAATGTTTATATGAAAAAGATCAGTGGCACCTTCCAAAGAGCTCTCAGTAAATCTTCTGCCAAGTAGTTTAGAAACAGTCCATTTACAAGACTCTAAATGTAGGATGCTAGAATTCTGTATTACAAAGCACACAAGAACATAAAAGGTCTTGATATCTGTGCATATAAAAAAAATTCATGATATTGCTGAAACTCCTTGAGGCTSTCATGTAAATATGTGACTCTGACAGTAGTAGTTAATAAGTAGCATAATATTTACCTAAGAGTAATAAAAAATTGCAATTTTATGTTTCACAGTGATAGAAATTATGACACACTTCACTCCAAAAAGTCAGACATCTAGTCTTTGCTAAAGAATCGGGTAGGATTGTTTTGGTCTTCCAAAGTCTAAAAGGGATGTGTTAGGGAGGACTCACAGCAATTTTGGAAATCCAGGCATCTAATATAGGTATCTAAATTGCAAATCCTTGTGCAGACCAATTCAGAAAATTCTGTGGAGTCACTCACGCTACTTTTAAAGAACGGCAAACTTCTGAAGATTCCACTAAATACTGCAGTTTACAGAATGGTCAGTAAAGCTTTTAAATCCTGTGTACAAACACCCAAATAAAACTTCCAGCACAAAGCTAGATAAAGTACCAGTTACTCCCACAGATACAAAATTAAAAATACTTTTGCTTAAGACAAACTTAAGACAAATTTAACTTAAGACAAATCTTTCTGTTTTGCAGCCAAGCAATAAATCCAAACAGCTTATCTCCCCAAGCCATCACTTTGACAGGAGCTTATTTTAATCACTTGAGAATAATTCTTTTAAAAGATAAGCTCTTGATATGGTCATACATAGAGCATAGAAGTCTTTCTACCACACTTTAAAACATATAAATGCTTTGCAAATTGACGATTGTCTTCAAGACTTCATTTTCTAAACATCGAATGTTTCATTGTCACTTAATGTTTATGTGGGTGGAATATTGGCTTGAATTATATGAATTTTCATTCTCTAAGTCAGTATTGCCACCATTATTTATTTGTGCAAAGCAAATTATACTTTGTTAAAACCTTTATCTGAAGTACTGCCTAATGCAACCAACTTGCACAATTGCRAGAACTTTCCTTGTCCAAAAGCAGCGTCACATACTCTTGAGCACCATCTACTGGCACTTCTTTATTGACTACTTCACACCTTAACACAGTTCTAATTAATATAAACACATTTTTAGAAAAGTAGAATGACAGTTACACGYATCAAAGAATTAGTCATTTGAGCCCTCAGTACAGCAGGAATTGTATTATGCAGCTGAGCACTTGAAATTAAGTCACATTGGGAATTACAATAAACAAAGGAAATCTTGGAGGCAGACAGGATGAGTGCTAAAATTCCAAAACAAAAATACATTCATTTTTTAATTAGTCACCGTGTTGACTGCCTGTGTTTTGTTAGTTGCTTGAGTAACATCAGAAACACCTCCTCAGCGTCATACCCACTGAAAAAGAGCCTGGCATGTGATAAGAAGGAATTTTCTCCTTGTTTCRTTAGTTGCTTGACATATGTCACAAACAAGAGAGCAGTCTCAATTTCAAGGAGAAATATTTGACATACGGTATGAAAAAATTCCTGCTGTGTGTCCTACGGGACAACTGTGTAAGACAGGTTGACTTTTGACAASAGAATAGTGCTATAGATACTCATGGTAACTGATTTTCTGCTGAAGATGCTGTTCAATTTTACAGTTTCTAAATGCATATGATTAATTGGATAACCACACTATGCAATCCTTTCCACTAAACTATGAAAGCTAAATAGAACAAATTTCTTTATTTTCTTGTTAATTATCATTACTAAAGTGAAACTCATCCACTACAAYATTTTCTGGACAAAATATCCAAAAACCCTCACAAAATGCAATAGCAACAGAAGGCAAGAACGCATGCCCAAAAGATCCAGTGTGAATACYCAGAGAATGAAATTCCTTCTTTAATTAAAGCCTGAGCGGGGCAATAGAGCAAGTTGCAAAAGGTAAAATTGCCTGCTTATTCATGGGTCATATTTTGTGCAAGCACCTACAGACTAAGTTTCCCCCACCAGTCTGGCAGTCACTGTAACCATTCTTGCCAAAGGTACCATTCCTTCATGATAAAACCATCAAGTTCAGGACAAAATCAGAAAAAAAAAAAAAAAAAAACGCAACCACAATCAGTCTAATGGTAATTTGAAAAATGAATTTGGCACTGGGTAACTGAACCAGAAGTAAGTATAAATACTGGCTGTAGGATTTCAAATGCAGAGTGATATATTGAGCACTACCTTTTTATAGCACCTAAAAGTGAGATATATTCTTTTTCTTTTCATCTGTTTTCCAAAAGCTGCAGTATTTACTTTAAAAAGATAGAAATAATGAGAACAGTTCAAAGTGTAGCTCAGTAATACAGATATCTAGGATAAGAACTACATTATTCATGGCCCAAAAGGAATCCCTGTGAGTCYGATCTTGTCCAAGTAGCATTAGGCAGTCTAAGAAAGCAGCTATAGACAAAAAACAACTTTTCAACAAACTCATCAAAATCACAAATGACTTAGTTCAAAAATAATAGAAATGCACATCTACTTGTTCGGATGCAAACAGAATCCAATTTCAAACATACTAAAATGATAAACATTGCCCTCAATATGCAAACCAAATTTCTACTGGTGCTACTTCCTATTGCAAGATTTTTGCCACAGGCTGAGGATCACACATAGCTCTATATGGGAAAGCAAATATTCAAACAAAAATATCCAAAATTAAAATTTGAGTCAAACAACATAACTGAATGTAAGTATTCAGGATTGAGAAACAAACTACAATTCAGTCCTCTGAAACAGGTGTTGCATAGACAAAGCTTAAGTGGAAAAACGGAATCCAAATCCTTTCAGATTTGGAACAAAGAGCCTGAAAACCTGAAACACAGATCACTCACGTTTCATGTCCCCACACTTGGAGATGGGGATTCTCCTCAGAATACTTTAGAAGCACCCAAAGCRTTTAAACACATCTGCAAAATGATCGAAAGTACTAAATACTCATTAATATTTAGCTGAGATTTACTAAACTTTAAACACTCAATTTGCTTATGTTTTGTATAAATAAGTAACTTGGTTTTATTACATRAGATATCCAGCAGATAGTGTTTGACTTAACAATTGTATCTGCTGATCCTACTMCAGTCTCATTGACTTACCTAGAAAGCTTTGAAATACCTTAAAATTCCCCAAGGATCTCAMTTCACTTACTTTAACATTGGGAATTTGTCTGGAGTGTATCTGCATATTCAACAGAGTACCCACTGGGGAGAGAGGATTATTTCTGCCCACTTCAGGCAGYAGCACTTGTGCTACTTTTCACACAAAGGAATTCACCTTGCTATTCATGCTGGCTACTGTCAGAGTTCAGGAAGCATTTTTCCAGCAGCAGCAAGCAACAGTTACTCAAAGAATTGTCAGAGAGGAAAATGTAGAAAGGAAGTATCGCATTTGTCAATCCATTTATGGAAAACAGAATTTATGATGGAAGCTTAATACAATATGGCTACTTTAGTGAAGAACTGTGCATCTCAGTTGCAAAATTTATTCAGGAAAAGAAYAAGGCTCTTTAAATGCAAGAAAGGCAAGGGCAAAAAGGCAATGGGTCAACTTCCTCTGAGCTGAGAGACTGACTGCATGCTCAGAAAAGCATTCAGAGCTCAGGAGCAGCCRTGGCACATGGAGCAGAACTAAAGAAAAGAACTGAGGTTTTACAAAGGCTTSCTGCACTCACCTCAGCTTCCCATCTGACGGCTCTCATACAATCAAATGAACCACATGGGCTAGAAGTCCCTTTCCACACCAGGCTGCTGAGGTGCTAACCAACAGAAATCTGAATTAAGTTATTCAGAAAGATCATCAAGAAAGTCATCATACTTATTTTTAACATTTGCTGTTTTCCATTGAACAAGGACTAGAATTCCAGTTGTAGATAAACAGCYCTATCAGACATCTGAACTGGTAAAAAAAAGGCATGATCAAGCTTCAATTCCAGCTCAGGTACTATTCTATCCACATCATGTTTCTTCACACTGCCATACTCAGTGTGGTGTGACAAAAAGACTGTACACTTTGTCATGCTGCAATGGTAAAGAATTTCAGAGAAGACTGTTTCTTTTAACACTAGGGAAGAACCTTAGGATCAGACTCAGAAAAACAACCAGATGCCTAAATCTAGCTTTTCTCTTTCACTGTTTTTCTGCAGCACTCCCAGATACTCAGGCTTGAGCCAGAAAATAGCTGCAGTTCCTAGTAAATAGATAAGCAGCTGTCACACACCATGATGCCTTTCACAAACAGGTGCATCCTGAACCAAACCAGAATCCACATATCAAATTTCATCTTTCTCTTCCGGTACACTGTAGTAAAAAGAAAATACACTATTATTGTCTGAGTTTATTACAGCAACACATCTYGATCCACCAAAATCAGCCTTCAATCGTGTTAAGCCATAGAATTCTCTGCTCATCTGACCCTCTCTTCATTATATATGAGCCATAATTTTATCTGCATTTCTTTTCCTGTGCTTGATGTGACAGTATTAACAGAAATCAATAAATTGAAAAAAAAAGCGCTATGATCATTAGAGCACGGGGAGGAAAAGCAGCCGACTTATGCCTAAGTGTGTGCCAGAAACCAGAATACACATTCTTTCCAGTTCACAAACACTACAGAAAGGAATTTTGGTCCTGGCATTGTTGGGAAAAATCCTGTACCTATGCCTGAAGGACATTTACTTCCAACAATAGGTTTTCCGGTGTGTGTTTATTGGCRGGGGGGGGAAGGAGGGGCTATTTGTTTTTCGCAAAATTACTGAAAGTTGTCATTTTATAAGTAAATAAAATGGACACATCTTATTAATGCCTTGAAAATGACACACATTTCAGGTAATTCACTTTCAGCCAAATACTCAAGTTCTTTTTCAATACTTACTCAGGAAAAGCTTATTGCATTCAACAGTTTTGGTGAGTAAGAACTGCATGACTTGCTTCTAGGAGTCATTGAAATAGTGTGTTTATTACCGAAGCAGTGGCAAAAATAAAAGCAGCCCCTGTGAATCATTCAACACAGCTATTTCCTTTAAAGGCTAACATTGAGCCAGACCCTGTGCCTTGTGCTTTGGGTCTCCCTGCTGGAGCAGAGAGGTTGGACTAGATGATCTCTGGAGGTCCCTTCCAACTTCAACCATTTTGGGATAATGCTATTAGATCTTTTGAGACTTGGAGGGAGCAGTCTTCTGTAGATACTTGCATAACTTAGGAGAAGCATATTGACATGCTTTAGACAGCCCAGATCTTGCACTAAACTAAAAAATGCATTCTTTACCTCTTCTTTTGGAGAGTGAGAAGGGAGGCTAAGGACAGTGGAGAACTTTTGCCAAGATGAAGGCAGAACAATAAAACAATAGCTGCTTTGCAGGYCTGTCACTTTCTCCTCTGCTTTTTGCTTGATATGGCTTGTTATTTCCAAACTTTACTTACTTTGCTCTCCTTTCTTTCAGCATTTGCTTTTAAAATCCACTCCTTTTGACTTCCACTGGGGTCCCTTCTACAGAAGGAGCAGCCATGGATAATGATTGCCTATAGAAGCAATGTTAACACTGTTCTATTTTGCAGGCCTCTCAAGAGCCTGGGGAAAAGAGCAGTTCTCCAAGCAGCCATATTTGAGCAAACAGGTAGTCCAGGTTGTCTGATAACTGACACTGGGCACTTCCCAGGTGCCTTTGAGGAAAGCACAATCTCCCTTTCTTTGACCATATGCCCAGAGGAAAATACATTTTCTAATATTTGCTGCTTTACCTAAATTGGTCTCTTCTCAGATCCACTCAGGTGTCATTGTTAATTTTTCTACTGTTTTTCTTCTATTTCTATGTTTCTTCTATATTCCTTCTATTACTTCTCTCTCTTCTGAGCGAGAGGTGAGCTTTATGCTATATTTGCTGAGGTTTACGGCCAAGGCTACTAGACTTCRTTGTAATATAGTGCCCTATTACTTGAGTCTCCCATGCCCCTTGCTGAAAGCAGAAAAAACACCAAACCACACATGTTCATTAGAAGGRAGACAATAGTCCAAGTCATTCCTTTGTAAGTACTCTTTAAAAGGAAAAATGAAAAAGGAAAATATTTAAAATATTATGAGGTTTACAGAAAACAATGATTTCTACGAGCCAAAATGGCATTACAAACTAGCCAGAAAATTAATGGAAATATGTCTCTTTTAATGGATTTGGCACTTTGAGCTGTCATATTATTTCAAAGTATCAGTAAAAGCATGACATATGATCTTGAAGAGAAATCATTTTTACCTCAGTTCAGCACATGCCTATGTGCAGTTTCCTCATAAAAGATTCAGACTTTTTCGTTTGCAGAATATATCAAGCCTTTTTCAATCATTTACATCCAAAGCCTGAAGCTGACATGTTTCTAGAAAACTTAGTCATCTACAGAGCTGACTCGGAAGAAGAAGCAAGAGCAGTGAAGTCAAACCTTTCTTCCCGAGCACCCACTMATTACTCAAATGATACAGCCATGGTAGATGCTCCTCAAAGCAGCATTCCCAACCCCTCGATACATGATGTCCTGAAACATGGAATATTTGACTTTAGATGTTCTGGCAGATATGACAGTATCCAGTTTCAGCTGCACAGTCTTTCTCTGATAAACTACTCTAATGATTTCAGTGTGTTCCTTTGGTAGGCCTGCTCTTTGGGAGCAGGAATTTTTTTTCCTACATCAGTGGCAATATCAGTCATAGGGAAACACGAAAGAACAAAGTTCTTTCATTTAGATAACTACTTCGCAGTTGGCCAATCTCAAAGCAATAACATAGCTACTTAAGATTTGACAGCTGTGCTTACTAAAGAGATTTGGCTTCATTGCATCAGTTCATGTGTGCATGTACAGATACTAAAGTCCTATCCTTATTCCTTATCTCATGGCCATTTACATAACTCAGCTTTCTAGTCTCATGAAACGAAAGTTTTTGGGGGTTTTTTTGGGGTTTTTTTGTTTTTTTGTTTTTTTTTTTGAAAGAACATCTGTTTTCTAATAGAATATTGAGGACAGTTATTATAATTTTTTCAGTGAAGAGGTAAAAAAAAGAAAAAACATTAATATAATGGGATGTGCTCTGGCTAAAGTAGTTTCCTAAAAAGAAACTTTCAAAAGCATCATGTTTTGTCTAGAATCACTACATCTCTTCATTCATTCTTCAAGAAAAACAATATAGCTTCAAATAGCTTTATGTCCATACTACAACTTTCCTTTCAATCACTATGATACCTTGGTCATTGAGAAGAATTTACAATCCAAAATTGGGCAGAGAAAACTCTCCCAGGAAATGTTTCAGGATTTAATCAGAGTCCTCCTGCTAGAATATCTAGTTGTACTGTGGCTACACTGCTGATCTTGCATCATAACAAGGAAACAAAGACTTCACTTTTATTACCCACTTCCTAGTATATGTCTGTTGAGTTACTGGCTGTTTCAGATCAGCTATGATTTTCCTGGGAGCAGTTATATACCTCCACTGAATGTCTTTCTCTTAAAAATTACATAAAAATACTTCTAGAAAAAATKAACTGTTTCCCTGGCTGCAATTTTTACAGGACAATATTACCCTTAAATAGGATTTAGCTTAACACAGGGTAAGCAATAAAACTTTTTACCTTTCTAGCAGGTCTTTTCTACCTGCTTCTCCACAGTGCCACCAGCAGTACTCAGATATAAACACAAATGGATCTCTGAGCTGGAAAGGAAGCCATACATGCTGCAAAATAAAGGATGCTGATTTAAGTAGCATCTTTTATATAACTGTATTTACTGGGTAAACATGGGATTGAGCACAAATGTTCTTTTCTTTCTAAAATGACTGTAAAGAGCCCAAAATCCAAGAATTGGAATAGGGATCTCTCTCTCTAAGACCACCACTTATCTGTCCTGTTCTGAAGAACAGAGGAAGGGGTATGTTCATAAATGTTAGTGTTGTATTTAAAATATTCACAAAATTATTTCTTATAATAGCTCTATTGATTTGAAATATGATCAAATCTACTGTGTACTATTGCATTTTAAAGACAACTGTATCTTTTGATAGTTCTCTAGAGAGGCAAGAGCCAACCAGAAGAACTCAGCATCACAACTGTATTTTGATTTGAGAATTTAAAGGCTATAACAACAAGCTTTCCACTCCTAACCACTGTTAAGATATATTTATTTACAACTGGAATGATAATTACATAGACATAGGTTCTTTTAAGCTGAAACATAGTTGTTACTTTTCACTTTAAAATATGGGTGACATACCACATCTGTTATTACAAGTGGTGTTTTCTTTCTTCTCATACTATATAAGACTATAAGACTACCGGCTTGCCAGTTCAGTAAATATATCAACAAGCACTTGTTTTGTGGACCAGATGAAAACAAGTGCTCTTCAGTTTTAAGACTAAACATCAGAATTTGAAGTGAAAAAAAAAAAAAAAAAAAAAAAAAAAAAAAAAAAAGAGAGGATTGAAGCAGTGACCAGCAGAATTAGACTTAGTCCTTGGCATGAATTAGATAAGTTATTGTAATCATGGACTTTATAAAGGTGAAAAGAAAAGCAGCATTTCATGGCAATAGATTTGTGTAAACAAACACTTCTTTCRTATGAGAATCACTGCATACATGCTAAGGCATTATTAGAACAATATATGTTGTAGGTTATGGGATAAATCTGTCTCATTGGTTAGTATACAAAAAAGAGAAAGAGCTTCACACTTTCTCCTTTGCCTTTTGTATCTTTTTATTTCCAAATATAGTCAGATTCTGCTATATTTGATTTCTATTGACTTGATTTGATTTTAATTCTGATTCATCTTGAGAAATCAAGCAAGAACACCAGAAARAGAATTACCCATAGCACTGGCATTGTCCAAAGAAGATGAATAAGCTCTAGAGCATCATTAATCCAAAGGGACTCAAGCAGGACAAAATACCCCTCCCTGTCAAGAGATGAGACTGCATTTGAGTTTTCATGCAYTTTTAAAGGCAAGTGCCTATCTCATAGGAGAGAGGAGCATCTCTTCTTATAGGAGAGAGTCCTGACAGGGCTATGACTGTATTATTTTATGGCATATGGTTCTTTACACAAAGTTGAAGTGTGGTCCACAGATGACTGCCATATTCATTTTTAACTACAGGAGTTTTGATATCACTACCTACAGATTAGGGCTGAGTACAAACATTTTATTTCTGAACACATGCTTGGACACCACATATTTGATAGGCTACAAGGTACAAAACACCTTCAGAAAAATTATATATATTATATATAGTTACACAATTTACTACTGTTTAATTTTGCACTGCTATGTGTATTCAAAAATCAGTTGTTTCGAGCAGAAAAAGATTTCCTTYCAGTAGCTATTTTTAAGTCACTATATTTTTATAGAAATACAAAGGGAAGTAAAGCAGTTTTCTATTCAATGTGATATTTTTTACCATTGAAATAAAAATACCTAAATAAAGATGTAAAATATCTCATTTCTGGTAGAAGCCTGTTTCAAAGGTCTATCTCCACCATGTGGATTTTCCTACCATTCTAGCATTACATATTTTCATACCTTAAAACCACATCCATTAATACAAACCAGAAATTAGTTCCATGTGCTACCATATAAATTACTGGCTTTTGTCATGCCTAATAAGTTTCTTATTTGAAGAGATGTAGACTGACAAAATGATCCCGCAGAGCACTTAAGTGCGTGTTTAAGTTCATGCACATCAGCAGTCGTCTTCACCAAGGTCCAAATGAAGCTGCCATCCCTCTCYCTCTCTCTCTCTCCTGGAGTATTTCCACTTCAGTAAAGTGATTTTAAATTATATTTTAAAAAGACAGTGCTATGCACTGCAGGCAACGTTGGGAAGCAGATGGATGCAGAGCAGGTTGAACAGACCCTGGTGTATCTCCTGCATGCCAGAGGAAAGGCTTCCCTTTGGGTCCACGAAAGTCTGAGTTAAAGAGTGAACATGAAGGTTGGCCACAAAACCAGCAGTGTTCAAGTAACCAAAGGAACTACACAAGAGGTTCAGGATGGGCTGCAAWGCTTCAGGTTCCCTAGGGACTGCAAATTCTGCTTTTTACAGCRATTAAGCTCATCCACACCCTTCCAATCAATATCTTGGTTTAAATTAACCATTAAAACTCTATTCATTATTATAATACTTTATCCTTCATCTGAAAGCAACAAGTAACCGAATTGAATCATCTGCTGTGTCTTTTTATTCCTGTTTTCTGCCTGATCACTTCTCTCATTCTCATCTTCCCATGTCTTCCTTCACTTAAATATCAGTTTACAAATAAGGTCTTCTTTTTCAATATTCTCTTTYCTTCCTTCCTTCTTTCTTTGGCTTTTCTTTTTCTYTTCTTTCCTCTTCCTTTCTACCTCTCATTCTTTTACTTGAACTTCTTTTCTTTTATTACTTACTTTTTTTCTTACTTACTTCATTTTCTTCAACTTTTCACTCTTTTTATGCCATGATCTTTTTTTTCTAATTTGCTAGATTTTTATCTTCTTCAAAAATAATATGCGAGCAAGCAAGAGCAAGCACACATGTATAATAAATAAAAATATTTCTTCAGCTAAGATAAAAGGCTGAACTCTACAGAAGTGATTTTTTTCTCTTTTTAGGAAATGGCAACTGTCGCTGTTCACAATTAAGCAAAGAAATAAAACTAAAAACATAGTATTAGAAAAGTATTTACACAAGTGCTATATAAATACTTGYAAAATCTTTTCCTGGAAAATAAATAGAAGGAAATTCAATGTTCTACAATGCTATATCTCTGTTTGCCTGAAGCATACATGCTTCTGTTAATTTGGGCCTTGAAGTTGTTTGTTATTTTTTTTGAGCATAAGCTTATAAAATTTTCTTTAACTTCAACACGTGTTACAAAGATGTTTGTCTTAAAGAGAAAACATCACACAGCTGTATTTTTAATCAAAAAAGGCATTTTGGTTTCTATGACTGAATCTTTTGTAACTTGAGGAAGAAAATAAACTAGCAGTTATGGTGCAACAAAGTCACTGTTATTTAGATGCTTAAATAGAATTCTGTGGCGGTGCTGGCCACCTACAATCAGCTGAAATCCTTTGTTGGACAAAGGTGCCCTCTGAAAAAGGAAGCTCTGTAAGGAGGCCCTGCCTGTCATGAAGTGGCATTATTTGTTTTTCCAAGTAAAAGGGGTTATATTGGTACAAAAGTACTGCTCCATTGAAAGCATTTATCAATCAAAGGGCTACTTGGAAGTGAGCACAGCCATATTCAACTCAGTGCCATAAGAAATGGGAGAAACAAGCTCAGCTAAAACAAACAAAAAAGTCAGAATTTAATATGAAGTTGAAATTTCATCATATTTCCAGACTCTAAAAAGTAGCCATTCGTTATCTGTCTTAATGATTCTCTTGACAAATGGAGACTCAAAAAAAAAAAAACAAAAAAAACCACCACACACATACCACACACAAAATCTTATTCGATAGCCCAAAAAATGCAAGAAAACCAAGCCCTTCACCTAAGGAACATGAAAGAGCTAATAACCAAACTGCTCTCTCCAGTCTGTACTCAGATTGGAGTTAAATGTGTTACAGTTGCATCTCTCCTGCAGGCTGATAACCACTCCAGTTACTCAACATAGTCCCTGAATGTGCCCCGGGACATATGCCAGAAATATCTTTCCAAGATAGTGCTGAAAAAAAGTGTAAGAAAAAAAAGTACACTTAATTTCTCAATAACAGGGATGCAACTCCATAAAGACTGTTGCTATCAAATGTGATTTTGTTATAGAATCGTTCCTTACATCATACTGGGAAAAATATGGGAATCAGGAAACAATTTACTGCTAAAACAATGTTTTTAGAAATTGTCATCAAAAGACATCCACTRTAAAGGAAATATTATACACAACCATCTTAAAATTGTGAATAATTATTCAGCACCATCCTGGTGATTTTAGCCATCAGCGTGGTCACTTTACGCAGTGTCCAGAGAGGTCTAAAGACAGGCTCTCTAAAAACAGCAGTCCACAYGCAAGAACCCAGAGCCACCTCAAGCTACCTCCTTGTCCCCTTTGCCTGAGGTCAAGCACATGCACAGCCCTTTCGCCAAGCCCCTTCTGTGCTATGAAGCTTCCCACCCTCAGCTTCAGGAAGGTCTTTGGTGTTACTGTGCAGCAGTCTTCTGAATGACAATATTTCTGGAATCTGGCACTCTGCCTTGTTGTTTGTAAGCCTACGTAAGTTTTTTACAGTTTGAATTTACTGTGTATTTTATTAACAAGCAGATAAAATGAATAATTTTAGAATGAGAAGGACTGGACCCTGAGGCAAGAGATYTGTATGGAGAAAGATTTTTGAAAGCATGCATTATTCTGGTTGAGGATGTTCAGTATTGACTTTTCAACTTGTTATTTATTTTACAGTAATTTATTTTTACCTATGCTCTTAATTACATATGCACATTCCTTCTGTAAAATTCTCTTTCCTATGTCTCCTAGATGTGTAAATTTAAAATATAATTACAGGACTTCTTTTGTTGAAGTCATATTTTACACCTTCTTTCCACTCCTGCCTACTAGGTAGTGATTTTCTTAGACATGGTTTATTCTCTTTCAAATTCGTCTTTCCCAACCACTCATTTGGTGGAGCAGAGCAAGCTTTTTCAATCCCTCCTTTTTGCTGACAGTGCATATGAGGTTGCAGAGCTTGGGCTCATCTTCACAAGAGAACCATTTTGGTACAATTTTGGTGTGAATTTGAAATGGTGCAGCTATAGTCTTACATGAGGATATTTTGATTCCAATACCACAAAGCCTTTTTAGGTTTGTTTACATCACATGGAAAGTGTTCTTAGCTAATGTAAGCAAGCAATTCCTAACTTGTAATAAAAGTGCTAATGTGGCAGATTATACCCATGTAAGAATTTAAATGATTTGTCTCTTGTTAAGACAAAGTCTTAGACAATGAYGTGCTCTATACAGATATAGCAGAAACATTCAGAYRTTAGTTGTCCATGTTGTCTTCATTGGTTCAGATAACACAGTTCACTTTTATAATAGTATGTCTGCATTTCTTACCATTTTTGAAGAAAAACATGTACATATATTCCTTCAGCTGAAATGCTACCATAGCTATAAATTGTTACATTGCTAACAATGCCTTTAAAAGCTTGAGGTCTGATAAGACCCAGCCTGTAATAAAAAAATTATAGTAAATCCTATCTCATTTTCAATATGCATGACAAATTCTCTGTATTTTCAATCACCTAAAAGAACAGTAATGACATGTGCCAAGGYAGGCAGATAGGGCAACAGTCCAACAATTCAGTCCCGCTTACACTGAATGAGTAGATGCTTGGAGAGAAGACTCACATGGTTGAAAATTAAATGAAAACATTCTAGAGGGAAATTCAGTATAGAGAAACAATTTTTTCTCCACTGGTTACTGGTTAAAAAAAGCTGAGGATGAATTTCATCATCTGAAAGACTGATAGTTTGTTTAGTAATTCAGTAACAGATTTATAATTTAGCAATAGAATCCTACAATGGATTTCCCACAGAGCAATTTTCATCTACATTGAGACAGTGTTGATATGAAAGTATTAATAGATTAAATTCATAAATGCCTTGCACTATTTTTTTTCATGTTCTTGTATTCTGAACACTCCATTTACTGCTTTCCATATCAACCTACAAGATGTGTAAGAGTAAGCAATGACGGTTCATAGTTTCAGAAATGCCTGTGTTGGCTTTCTATGGAGTAAAGGAATATTTTAGATCGTAAATGTTAAAAGAACTACCAGCAGGGAACTTTAAAGTCAGGAAAAGGTGGGCAGGTGTTGATGATGTAAACACTGAGCAAGGAAGTCACTTTTAAGGACTTTGGTTAGAGTACAGGCAAGCAGATTTAGATAATACTAAAGAAGAAAGGTCAATTCTCTTTGCTTATCAGCTAATCACTAAGGGACTTCCCCTAAAACAGCTTTTGCCCTTTACTTCAATTTCATGTGCTGCAATTAGACRTAGTAGTAGGCAGAGAGATGGCATACACACACAGAATTCTTCAGAGGTAAATCATAATACTTTATGAATACATGTTATATTATCTGCTTAACCTTCTATTAATCAYGCTTTTAGTCTTTGTTTATGGAGATCTCTGATCCTTCAATTCCTACTATATTTCATAAAAACTGTCCTGTTTTAATGGGATTTKTGACTAGATTGCACTTTCTGTGATCAATTTTTCTTCTAACTGTATAAAGACACTCTAGGAATTTACCAATTTATAGGACCTGTCTGTTTATAATAACAGAAATGCATGAGAAATGAGCAAAAGAAGGAAAATAAGAATTCACCTAGTGACCAGAGAACAACACTGCTTTGTCTACTGCAGGTGAGCAAAAACACCAAGAAGAAAAATCCTGTGTCCCACAACTCCAAATATCTTTTCAAATAGGAAATTGCCAGGTGTCCAGAATTACAGTTTTTTATGGGTATAAGAGGAATTACCCAATTTCCTACTTACTTAGAAGACTAATTGTCTATGTCTTGATTTATCTTGCATTTAACAGACCTGACAGCAGGCAATTTGCAAAAATTCAGATTTTGCCTTCCTACCAAATTGTCTACCCAAGTATATACTGATTTTTTTTTTATGGTTATTGTATCCTTAAGTCCTAAAGATGTGTTAATAAAATAGCTAATACTTAACATTACTCATAAAAAACTTTCATCTGTGACCTGGAAACAGTTTTTGGCACTGATTTTTTTTTTGTATTCAATTAAACAGACCAAGTTTTAAAAGTAACTGTGATCAATTAAATATGTGATTTGTGTTAATGTTTTCAAATGTGCTAACATTTTCTAACAGTTTCSTTGAAAAAAAATCAAATCCTTCAATGCCTCTTTATACTTTGGGACATTAGTAGCATAAAGAATAAATACCAGAAATACAGTTTCCACAGAAACAAACTAGTAACATATAATATGCTACTGTGAGAACAGGACAGAGCCAATAGAAATTGTTTATAATAAAGCAGTCCTAAACACATTTCKTGTCACTTAGTAGAGAGGATAGTCTTGGGGTTTAAATCCCTTCATTCATTTTAGACAGTGCTCTGCATTATACAATTCCAGTTCATTGCCATCTACTGCTGATTATTTTTATAACACTTTGCATTTAAGAAAACAAAAAAAAACAGCAGATAGAAACAACCCTGGAGCACATTGCTCTGACACCAAACCCATTAACTCTTTAAAGCAGGTTTCATAAAACWTCTACATTAAGAGAAATCCATTGAATTGCTAGATCTCAGCCCACAGAAGTTGCATAAAGACAAAAGACTTTTTTTTTTTTCTTTTTTACACTCAGTCTCCAGAAACAGCTGAGAATAAGATGACTTACTGTATACTGATTAAATCAGTGACCTCATCTTGCCAGAATCCTGGAAATGCAATAGCACATGTGTAGAAAATAAAAATAAAATCAGAAGTTCTAACTAAAAAGCATTGCATTTCTATGTTTTTCCCATAGAAGTAAAAGCATGCACTCCTGAAAATATTTTTTTTTTCTACTTGCACTTTCTGTTTCTTGAAAGAAGAAATAAAAACTCAGTCCCCCCAATTCACGTAAGTCAACTATCTGTCTTGGCAGCTACTCCTTCCTTGATTAGGGTGCCTCTAAGCAGAAATGTTCACAGAATAAACAAACCAGGTTTCATTCCCTTCATCTACCTTTTGCTCCTAAATATCTCTTTTTTTAAAAAAAAATAATTGATTAGCATTATTTGGACAAATGTGTTTGCACAGCTTTGGCAAGCAAATGTGTATTTTTTTTCTGCTCTCACTGGAAGGAACAGTCTATTTCAAAGAGTTAARCAGCCACAGAGACCCTTGAGATGTTCTACATCCTCTAGCTGTGGTATGCACTCTGCTAAGCTTTGAACGATACACTATTCAGCAGCCCCTTTGAGGATATGACTATGTAAACCATCTTACAGATTTTTTTCCTACCTGTACTAAAGGTCTAGTGTCTCCAAGCGAAAAAAAAAAGAAAAAACCACTAACGCTTCCTGTAACTGGAAAAAAATACTGCTAGAAAGAAACAACAGGAAAGGGTTGAAATGAATAGGCAATCCAAACACGTGCTTGAAATTCCATCATTAATATTATAATTGGCATAAATGTTCTCAATAATGCTCCACTGTTAGTTACAGATATCATGATTTACATTGTTGCGAAGCTTGTATTGACAGAGGTGTAATTGAGTCTTCAGGCTGGGAAGTTTGTTGCATGATGCAAGAGAAGCTCCTGTCACATTTGCATTTAATTTGCCACCTTCTCAAATAGAAGAGAGAAATGAACAGAGTAGTCAAATTTTCTCAGTCACCGTTTGTAGCTCAGGAATTTTGACTCTGTAGTTCTCAGCTGCCTGAGGAAGCCACAGTAGGAGTACTTAGTAGGTACATCACCATCACAAGTCTTAAATTCACTAATTTACTAAACAAAACATATTTATTCAGTGGAATCATTCCATTTTATATCAGAGTCCTAATATAATGTCCTGTTCTTTCTCCTGTTTTCAGAAGAAAAACAAAACCCAGTAATTCACATAGCACTTCACTTGTGAATATGAATTTTCTAGACAGTCCTTCTTGACTTCTTCATTTAAAGGCAGCCCACATTTCATGACCACACTTCTCTATTTACAGCATATCTGAAACATTTGACCCATTTCTTAAATACTCCATAGGACATTTTTTGTTTGTTTACATGAGTAGCCTATCACCATAGCAGACGGATACAGAAAAAGTGATCCAGGAAAAGAAAATCCAAAGGGGATGAAGACAAACAGCACATAAATGAATCCTAAAAGATTTTTTTAAACAGATTTTATAAATATTCTGGGCTCAAGGAATTGAGGATTCTGTCTGCATCAGCTGAAGAAAGGACTGGTGGATAAAAGTCATTTGCTATCATCAGAAGGCAAAGAGAAGGGACAGAATACAGTACCTCTCAAATACCCAAAGGCCCAAAACAGCCTGAAACACAGCTTTCCAAATAAGTCAGCTAAATTGAGGCAATTGAGGGCAAACTTTTCTTTTATATAACTTGGCAAATCAAGGATAGAAACTGAAATGTGGATCACTGATGTTGGCAATAGAAGATAGCCAAAAAAGATCTCGTGTGAATAATATGCAAAGCAATTGTGAGTTTTAATTCAATTCATCATAGAAATTAGGAAAGAATTTTTTTTTTTTTTTTTTGCCAAATTGTAAACTGTTTTTCCATCTGTTTTTCTTATTTTTCTTTTTCTGCTATCAAGTCCTTTTAACATTAGTAAATATTGCATATCAAGAACTATCTAATAATTTTCTATTACAAAAGATTATACAAGCAACATAAAATTGGTAGCATAATACTGAAAACATTATTGACTTCAGAGGTAGAAAAAAAGTCAAACCTATCTTAAGAGGTCAAACCCCAAACTTTTCTCACTGATTTTTCTCTAGAAYATAACTTATCTACAATGGGCCAGCCCTGCAAGAGCAAGACTTGGTGTGAGTAATCTATCTATATATCTATTGTTATCAAATAAAACAATTGCATACATCCCATATCACACTGGAAAGGTCAGCCAAATTACTGTACTATTTATGTATCCATTCAGGTTATYATGGCCTGTTTTCCTAATCAAGATATTTGCTCAGAGAACATTATATCATTACTAGCTCTAGAGATACTTCCCTATAAAAACACTTCTGATACTTTACTGATGGCATTCTTYTCTAAATTCATGAATTAAATTTGTGATCCATATTCTAAAAGCATATGCCTTCTTGAATAGGAGGTCTTATAGCTCATCAGCTGCAAGTAGCAACTCCGGGTAAAAGTTAATGCCTCAAACTTTGATATGAAATTATGACTTTTTAGACTGAAACAGAAAAAATGGTGACTGACATATGGATAGCATACWTCAGGAAATTATAGGCACATTTATGGAGTTTTGCATTGGTTGAAGGGTAAGTCTTAGAAATGGTTTTAAAAGAGCCATTGGAAGAACAGTCAGTAAACCACAACTCAAGTTAAGGAGAGCCACCATGGCCTCAGGACSGGAAGGGTAGGGCATGCCATGCCTCACTTACTTGTTGGAATTGTTTAAGCTTGTGCCTGCCAACACAAACATGGGGAAGGCTCGGGATCCTGTGTATTTGGACTTTCAGAAAACACGTGCCAGAATTCCTAACTGAGATTAGTGTGTAATGTGCAAAGCCATAGTCTAACTCAAAAAGAGCAAATGGGGCCTCACAGAAGGAAAAGGCTGCCCATTGGGCAGGAAACAAGTCAAGCCTCCTTAAGTTGCAGGAAGATTTTTGGTGTTAAGTAGTAGCCTTACTAAAAATCTTAGAAAAGCTTTGCAAAACAGAATTGATACCTACCTRGACATGGAGAGAATGAGTTAAAAGGCATCCATAGGCATGAACATCATATTTTAGTTAAGCATGAAGGCTAATTAATAATTGCTAATTCTGTAAAAGTAAAATTCAAGAATAAAGAGTAATAAAGGCGAAACCTGTAAACTCACTCACCCAATCCTTATAAATCATCTGTTTAAAAATAGACTTGAAACATAGTAACATGGTTTTAGGTCAGAACCTCTTTGGAAAAAAAAAAGACAGCTGGGATAACTGGAAAGTTGCAAATAGAGTGAGCAAAATAGTTGGGACTAGAAAAAATAAGCCTATTTGCWGTTTCCAAAATGTTGCATTTACAAATGCTAGTGATAACTGCATGGCAACATAAGTGCAAAGTTAGAAATAGGCTAAAATTATCTTTTACTTAGTCTACAGTTGAAGCATCCACTAAGAATCCTCTTCCATTCTCTTATTTCCCAGAAGGCTGATTTTAACCAATATGCTAYAATGCATTATACTATGAGATACATTTGCTCTTCTGTTGAAATTGTTCTCTTTGACTTCATTGGAGGAAAGCAGGAGGGAAAACAAAATAAAAACCAACAAAACAAACAAGAAGACTTTCCAACCTGTAAGGAAGTCCTCGCTTAAATTACTATTTTACACAAAATAAATTCAATGAACTTAATATTGACACTTTCTCCTTTAAGYAGGATTGGACTAGATGTCTTCCTATCTGAAGAGTTTAGTTATTCCACAAAAATCACCACCAAAATTAACATCAAAATCTCTAAACAGATTCTGTGATTTAATGACCAGCAACCTTAGRATCCCAATGTATTTTAAGTGAATACCAGAGCTCATGGATTAACCTAGCTGTCCATATTATCACCAGGGAAATCTCATGAATACCAGTGAAGTGATTCACTAAAAAACAAAACTGTATAATCATCATAAAAATTAATTCTTAATCTCCCAGCAAATATGTACACACAATATGTAAGGTATTAGCATCTCTAAAAAGATTAATCTATAGATATGTAGTTTAAAGACATAGAATCAACATAATGCTAATCAACATAATCAGCATAACTGTAAAAATCAACATAAAATTAATMAAATGCTAGTCATGGTAACTAGTAGGAATACTTGTAATGATAAATGAAATAACTTCCATTCTATAGTATTTTTGGAAAGTAATAMTGAAGTGTTTTGAACATCATAGTACATATTCCTTATTTTTGTAGGTTGAACGATACCTGTGTTGTCATTAATCACCTATATATTTCTGCATAATTTCAGTGCTTTCTAATTAACTTACAAGGTCTGATCCAGTATAAACCAGGAAAGCTAACGAAGGTGCAGGCACGATCCTCACTGGTTCATTGTTGCCTTGTACAATGAGACTTCTTTACAAGATGGAAACACCTCCATTCCAGCTGTCATTGCTAATAAAAGAGAAGACAAAAGGTACCCTGAGCCATCCCACATTTCACCAAATCCGTACCCTGGCAATAAAATATTGCAAAACATCTGACACAAGAAGGATCTCAGTGGCAGTTGACCTTTCAAAGAAACAAGGCCATAAGAATTTGGGGCTTGCT
This sequence comes from Eudromia elegans, assembly GCA_003342815.1. NCBI lineage: Eukaryota > Metazoa > Chordata > Aves > Tinamiformes > Tinamidae > Eudromia > Eudromia elegans. Next base: position 757,887 of record PTEX01000250.1, read on the forward strand.
TATCAACTTTGCTTAATTTTAGTGCCACCTTTATCACAATCACAACAAAAAAATTGGAAGATTTGCGTTAAACTGTCAATAGCTCAGAATYTTCAAGAGCTGCACATTTATACTACTATTATTACACCTTGACAACTTAGTCTTTGTGGGGGTTTTTTTGTTTTTGGTTGGGTTTTTTTTAAACACATCATCCATTCTTTGGCAGGCTACATATAATAACTCCCACATGGCCTTTCCCATAGAGATTTCTTAAGGTATTTTGACAGTGTCACCCACATCTTTGCTCTGTGGGATGATTTTCAGTCCCCTTTTCATGTGAATCATCCTGCAGAGGACAAAGGGCATATGCTACTAATTATACTCAAGACTGCTAGGGAGYTTTGCGTGCCCATGGGTGTGATGGAATAAAGGAGGGTGAATAAAACAAATCCGCCTGCTAAAAACTTGATTTTGTTCTTAAAGGTATCATTCTATAGGTTCCTTTACGCAAAYCAGTTTTGCAGGTGAAGGAGGAAAGTAAAAATGTTTAAATGTGCTGAGGTAAAACAACTCCAAGACTGGGCCAGCTTAAAAAGCYTATGCCAGTACTAGCAATATTACTGCTACAGCCATGGGCTTTGGACTCAAATGAGGAGCACACCCTTGGAATCAGTAGCATCTCCAAAACACATTCCTATTTTTAGAGAAGCTCCACCCAATTCCAGTTTAAGAATCACTGGCTTACAAGACATAATTCTTYGCATGTCCTTTTTTGGTGTTTTAAAGCATGAAACATCAGTCTCTTGAAAAGATGGGGTGCAACACCTACTCAAAGATTTTGCTGTTGCAAGTTGCTGAAAAGCMCAAATGAATGAATCTATTGCAGAACACTGGATACGTATCTTCAGGTTTGACGAGACAGAAGGACAAAAATTGAAATGATACAAAGGTGGAAGCAGAATTTTTTTCCAAAGAACTCTCTATTGATCTAGAAGGGCAGCTCAAAGGACCCATTTATAATATTATGGGCGCAAGACAGCTAGAAGTCATCATAATTAGAGGTGCTTAGAGATACTTATTAAAGGTCAAATTAAGAGAGCCAATATCCTGTAATAGAATTGCTCCAACCTCCTATAATCCTGAGATGACTCTTTGCCTCCACCCATCTACCAGTCTGGCTGCATTCCATCCCAGTTCTCCCTTTCCTGCAGAGTGTGTGCAGGAGATAAGACACATTCTAAGTCCTGAAGCAGCTTCCAGACATAGTCATCCTCTCTTTGCAGGAGAGGATTATTACAGTGTCGAGGCAGCTAGACAGCCCCAAAGAGCCTTCTTTACCTACCCCTGACTTTGGTAGAAGCCAATGGAATTGGGCTAAACATTAAATCCACACTGCATATGAATTCCATTTGGACAGGACTGTCAAATTCCATCAAGTATATTTGACTCTGGCAATGATAAAGCATATGTAAAATACAAATGCTGATAGTTGCAATTTTTAGTCTCAGATTATACCCCTCAGTTAGCAACCTGTTTTCTACTGAAATTGCTAACTGGATCTCCGAACAGGAAAAGTGAAACAGGAAGAAGCCATGGACCAAGCTGCAATTACAGGATGTTCTGGTGACAACGGAAAGGTCTCAAGCCTATTCTTATGTTTAATCATTACGTCCTTAGGTCCTCTCAGAGTGTAATGTTTATAGGCCTTTACTTTGGTGCCTATCATTTATTCTATATATTAACATCTAGAACTATAACCATGACAAAACATAGTCATTGGGAAAAGCCACAATCCCTGCTACAACAGGCACACATGCCAGTGCCGCTGCCTTTGTGCATCTGAGGCAGAACCACAGAAAACACAATGTTTTTAAAGTTGATCACCAAGATAATACAGGAAAACAGTGTTGAATGGGGATGCCCTGGAGTAACCAGCAGCTCTTCACTTCTGATATTGTCTTCAAAAACTACCCACAAAGCGTATTGACTAACCTCCACTGTATCACCTCCACAGCAGCCAAATCTCTGCTACACTGCTAAATGCATGAACTACAGTTTAGTTCTGAGCTAGCAAGCTAAATCTAACATTTTCCCCTCCATCATGTGGTGAAAAAACAAAAACAAAAAAAAAAAAAAAAAGACACCAGCAAAAACAGAGCTACCTTATAAATACTGTAGGGGAAAAATACCAAGTTTGCCTCAGATAATAAGACCTCTCCCGCTCTCTCTCTAGTGTCTCTGCAATAAACTTCTCGTATCGCTATTCCCCAAACAGAAGATGGCATTCYCCGTCAGAACTAACTTAGCCCAGGAGGACTTTACTAAAGAAAACTATCTTTAAAAAGGAGGAGAAAAGGAAAAGAAATAGAGAAAAAGTATAATGTTTGGATGTCAAGCTCAGATATTTATCAGAATATCTGATTTTTTCCTCTACAGATTCAAGTTCTCCGAGAAAACTTCAGATCTCAGGTATTGGAAATATACCATGTTGCAATTTCCTTTATTGATGCAATTCCTCAATAATATTTTAAAGTCTTCAGCATTAAAAAACTCATAAAAAAACCCACTCGGCACTAACAGAAGTAATGGTAATACTTAGATTTTTTAAAAAAATACCACTTTCAATAGTTGACACATACCTTTAAAGGTAAATACACATAWCAGTGCAGATATACATGCTTCAAATTTCACTTGCCAAGACAGCCTTTTCTTATATCCTTTAAAATTTACACTTCAACAATTTTTAAGCTATCTTGATTGCAGGTACAATCTGAAAACACTTCACAGAAGTGCCCAAGACATTGCAAATGCAGGTACCAGCTTAAATAGAAGCCATACACCATGTAACAACAGCAGATGACGATGAGGAGAGGGTACCTGAACCCCTGGGGGGACAAGGGGAAATACTCTTGATTAGCAGTATATGTTGCTGCAGCAAGTGGATCATTAAGTTGATTTCTTTCATGTGTTCCTCATTTGTTCCTTGGCAGGTAGATTCAGAGGACGGGGGTATAAATTTTCTTATAATGTTACTTTAGTAATATTTTAAGCTGCACTTGATGGATTTCCACTGAAAAGCTTTAAATAAATAAATAAATAAATAAATAGAGCAAGCTGAGGTCGTCGTGCAACGTGCACTGGCAGCCCGACGCTCTCAGAGCGGTCGCGGAGTGCGGGCGCCACCTCCCGGCGGCCGTTGGTCCTCGTGGCCGTTGGCGGTCACGTCCGTTGGCCGCGGCGGCCGTTGGCCGTGGCGGCCGTTGGGGGTCACGTCCGTTGGCTGTGCTCGGCCGCATTCCGAGCGGAGAGCTGTGCAGGGGCCACAGATGGAATGGTCCACAGGACATGGAATGGACACAGGCTCCATTCCTGTGAGCCTGCAGCTCACTGCTTCATAGCACTCGAGGGGACAGGAACGTAAACAAGAGCTGCGAGGTGTTGTCAATATGTTAAAGTACAGGCAGACACCATTTCCTCTTCCATTCCTGTGGAATTCCATTCCATGCCACTGCAAGTATGTCAACACTCCACAGTACTACTACGACTAGCAGTGAAATACCTAGTGAGGACCTGCATCTCTGTGTAGCAAACCACCCCGAAAGAGTGTGGTGGCTTTGGTGGTAACACTGTGAAACAGAGCAGATGAGGCCATGAGACGTTATTCCCACCTTGGCAAGGCACATCCTAACCAGCTAACAGCGTTTCGGTGCTCGGGTGGGCATCACACAAACTGAGGCCAAAGACGCGTTTCGGTGTCGAGTGTCTTCTCCTAAGTGTAGGTGCAACACCCACAGAGACTGTGTTTTGGAAGACCTGGATTGCAGGATTGCTCAAGGGTGACTGCAAATGAACAAGCAGTCACCTGGATTTTAAGTCTTAGCTATCAGCAAAACTGCCTACTGCGACCCTGGGGCTACCATTTCATGTGGACACCCTCAAAAACAGTCTAGGACAATAACATTTGACCCTGTGGCCTTTGGGTCAAAGGAGAAAGCGACTTCTGCAAGGAATTAGAGGCCTATTTTTCACCTCGCCATGGGTGCAGTAAGCCATCTTGGCCAACCTCACTATCCTTGGCTTGGTTTCTAACAACAAGATTAAGAAAATAATACCTCTTTTTGGCATCCTGGAAGGAAAAAGTAAAACGATATTCACCTGGCATTCTCCTGACTCCTAAATAATGGCTACATATAAGGATTCATGACAGTGTGGTGGTGGTTGCTCTTAATCTATAGASTTAGTAAAGAGATTGAAGGCAAAACAGTTGTAGGAAATGAATTCGTCTCTGTAACAGTATCCATTTCAGTGAGGTGGAGATAGGGAGCAGGTAGCATCCTACACTAAATGCATGGGGAGTGAGAATAAAGTCCACTCCTTTAATCTACTATTATGAACAAGTCTTAAAGCATTTTAAGGGATTTAAGACATTAACAAAAATAAACTAASAAAATACTTTAGGAGGACTATACCTGGACTGTGAAAATACTGGAATCTTTGAAAAAGAAACCCAAATTCTTTCATTCACATCAAATGTCCTGAATAAACAGTGTACTGAGATGAGGATTAGTATTAAATACCATAATTTTAATGGTTTTCAACAGAAGGAAATGGAAAACATTAGTGAAATGAATCTGATCGATGAGGTACTGGAGCTGCAATTTTGAAAGTCACATCCTTCTGCAAGATCCAAGAAAAACTGGAGAGTCTTGAGTTTTCTGTAGGCTCCTTATTTTAMTTTCTATTGCTTTGACTGGTGAGCCCAAATATTTTAGCATTAATTTTATTGCTCAGGAAAAGAATATGATTATTTCATGAAGATTATAGTGCAGATGCATCTCGTACCTCTAATAGCATATTACTAATGTTAGAAAAAAATGTTTATGCAGCTGTTCATCTCACTGAAAACTCAGTAGATCAACAGGGCATTGTAGTTACRCTTTTTTAAATGTCTTTTGAAAGTAGCTCTGAAAGCAGCTTTTATTCAAAATATTTGATCTTTGCTAATTTACTTCTTCTGACAGAAAAAGATTCTACAGAAAAATCAACTGTTGGGTGGATATCAATCAGTTTCTTTGAGGAAAGATTCACTACTTTTACAGTACCTGTGTAATTATTTTATCTTTACTGTGACTTGTTATGTTACCAGACTCCATGAGCTAAACACTGAGGAAAAAAAGAAATTGTGGAAATGTGTATTTAAGGTCTAAATGAATTTTTTAAAATATTTTCTTAATTAATTTACTGTGTATATTCACAAAAAAAAAAAAGTCGTCTTCCTTCCTTACAGTTACAGCATAGAAAGGAGCTTAATTAGTTCTGCAAGTSTGATCCAAACTTGGCCTTCTGCTAGAACTGCAACAAAAAATACTCACGATGATGGGAAATGCTAAATACCACTGTAAGGATGTTTACATGGCTTATAAGAAGTTTAGTTTATTCCAGTTGGAAGTATTCACAGTCTTATAAGTATTTAATATTTTAGTTATGGAAATAGAACAGTAAAGTATATTGTAAYTGGTAGAAGTATCCAAAGAACAGAGGAAAAGGATTTATGCTGAAAAATGGAAGAAGTAGTTGTGGTCTGTCTGGGAAATAAAACTGAGAGAAGATAATAAGAACGTGAGGTGCCTACACTACAGGTCCCACGTGACACAAACAAAATTAAAGCATGGTTGGTCTCAAATAAACAAGGAAGCATTTTGCAAAGCTGTTGTTTAATTAAAATAAAAAGAAAATAAAGCACCCAGTTTCGTCTTGGAAGAAAAGAAAAAAAAAAGTAACCCACTTTTCATAACAAATACACTGTAGACTTTGTTTTCATGTCTGAATCATCTGCTCCGTGCATATGGACAACAGTTATCTCCTAACGAGTACTGTAGAAGTCTTTAGTACAAGAGAGCCTAGATCATGGCATTGAGTAGCACTTTCAATAAGCTTAAAGGCTTTTTGATCCAATATTCTGATTGATGCAGAGGTTCCTTAGTGGTGACGGAAACTGGACTCCACAGGAAGAGAACAYGACATCTGCACCCCATGTATAGTAGGTAATATAAAATTAGGCATAATTATTTCAGACAGTAAATTGTGCAAATGCTTCAAATCATAGGTGTTGGAAAGCAGAATGAAACCGTTGTGATCACCTGGAGCTGATCCTCTTGACAGGAGAAAACCAACAATTACTCCTTACAAGAGCGTCTCTCTGCATTCCACCTTCATCTCTGTTGCTACAGTCCCATCATCTTCATTTCCTTTGGGAGCAGCGTGTTTTAAAACGTTGAGCCGCACTTACAAAGAGCTCTGAATGCTTCCTGTACTGTCTCCTTGCCTCAGTCTCAGCCAGGGCTGGAATCTAATAACTCAGAACTAGCTATTTCCTGGCAGAATATTATATTTCTGCTTGCAGTTTTTCTTTCTGGGAATTGAGATAGTGCTGTGGAGTGTTGAATCCCTAGCCTTGTAGTCTGTAAAATCTAGATTTAACTCTAATCCAATGTTTAAAAGCAATATTTACCTTGCTTTAATGGAATTTTAGTCATTTCCTTTATTTCTTTGATGATACTTCAGAGATAGTYCTGAACCTGGACAGGAAGAAAGAAAAAATGTTTCAGGGAGTATTACAGAAGTCTGTATAAACATGATTTTATCTAGTATTTTGATATATATTCCTTTATATGTCTACCTGTGTGTATATATATTCATGTATACATATATATATATATTTACAGACAAATATATTCAGAAGAAATATTTCACTGAAAATATTTAAATAAAAAACGTTAGAGCCAGACAAGGTACTGATATACAGGGAGTGCATTCTCTTAGGCRTATTCCATTCGCAGTGTCAAATGAATTTCAGTGCTTTTCTCATGATATAAAAGCAAYTGCAGAGTTAATCTTTCAGTGCTGCAGCGTTCCATATCTCCTTCAAGAGACACGATGCATTCAAGCTGTAATGTTATTGTGRTACATCCATGTATATCTAGGATGCAACAACAATATTTTTTTGCCAGTTGTGAAATTACTTGGCCAATACCAACCAGGATGCCACGTGGAGATTTATGAATATTGCTATCAGGACCAAAAGTTCATTGCCACTGTTTCTGTTGAATAACAAACATTAAAATGAAGGAGAAGAGAACTTGYGCCAGAGCTTGGACCCTCAAACAATATGAGTTTTATATTTAGAACAGAACCAGAAGTTACAACAAACAATATTTTGAGGTTTTATATCCAGTCAGTTCATTCCATTTAGGATTTCAGACACAGATTCAGAGCTGCCACCGGTCTTGTTTCTGTTCACAGTTCTTCCACAAAGAAGGCAATAATTGCTTTCAGACAAGAATCATTATTATTTAAATAACACATGATTCTGTCCAGTTACAAATACATTGAAAGAAAAGAAAAGAAAAGAAAAGAAAAGAAAAGAAAAGAAAAGAAAAGAAAAGAAAAGAAAAGAAAAGGGAAAAGAAAAAAAGATTAAGGGGAGAAAGACTTGGCAAAGTTCAGCAGCTTAATGAATTGTGAAACTCAGGAAAAGTTCTAGGGATTCTCCAAACACAGAACACTGTGAATTTCTCCTATGTGTTGCCATTTCTCTACTGCAGTTCAGTTGCTATTGAAGGAATGGAAATCACACCTCCCACTCAAGGCAAATTCAGTTTCCAGACCCAGAGATCCTTTGTTTCAGTCACAAAGGTCTGCGGTGACTTTCCAGTGATTTTTTTTCGTCTGAGGCCTTCCAGTCACAAAAGCCTGAGGTGAGTAATGCTATAACTGACAGTCAGCAGTGCTGCATTCTCCTTGGGGTAACACTGGTCTTACTACACTCCATGRTATGACATGAGTATTACCAGTGCAGGACCTTTGTAACAGAACAAGAGAAACTACCAAAGACTTTCACAGACATCATTTAGCAATTACAAGTAGCCWTGGCATTGGCAATTCATATTCAAAGGTAGTTTAGAAAAGATTTTGACTCTCAAAAATTCAGCAAAGAATTTCAGATGAAAACATAGTTATGAAACTACCTAGTTATGAAAAATAGCTATCTCCTGAGACACTCTGAGCATATCATGAGAGSAGGGCAAAATATCTTACTGCTCTTGACAGAGTTAGAAGCAGATATCAAATATAAGAAAGATAAATATTAAAAGATCTATTAAGATAAGATTAAAAGATCTATCAGTCTGCCTTTTCAAGTGTAAAATCCAAGTGTGTTCTTGTTTGCACTGACATATAATACTGATTTTAACAGAATAATTTTCAACATACTGTAATATAACCAAGAAAGTAAAGAATGAGATGCTTTACGTAGCTTTTGACAAAAGAGGTACAGCACAAAAGGCAGCGATACGGACATGTTATTATTACACACAGCAATTTATAATCTCATGCAACTGAAGGTTGTGGTGTTTTCATCATTCCTCTTGATTTACATTAAAAATGCTCCATGACTGCCAGCTTTGCTAATTTTGGGTACTTCTGCAATGSCTGGTGGAAGGAAGAAATGAGAGAAGAATTAGGAATCAGACCATGATGACCAGAATGTACTAACAGATCCAGAAAGAATGGGGTTTGGGTGCATTCTGCTTTGTGKGCTTTATTTGGAAAAGGACCTCTAAAGAGAAACTAGGAACCCTTAATTCATCAAAAATCCTTTCAGTTAGTTAGCAACTTCATTTCATCACCAATAAGAAATACTAAAGAGATCCAGAAAATAGATGAATTAGGGAATTTCAAAACTAAAGCCATATTTCTCAGCTCTTGCTGGTTTGCGATATGGGAAAACTTAACACTATCAAAGCTCAAGGGGGATTGTATTTCCTTTTCTTTCTTTTTCCTTTTTTTTTTTTTTTTTTTTTTAAAGAAAAGACTTCAGGTTAAAGAAGAATTAAAGATTATAAGATAGTCATCTGTCTTCTGGAGACCACAGCAGTTGGTAGTAAACTGGTATGCCAAAGAAGACTAAGGCTGCCAGGTAACTTCTTAAAAAGAAGCATTGATTTCTTTAACAAAGTCCCTTCTTTCATTTTCTTGTGTTTCTGCACCTCCTGATGCCATCTTGGACTGCAAGTAGAGTGTTGAAATACAGCAACAGGCTTTTCTAATAGTGAGATGGACAGAAAGATGTGGATAAAGAGATGTGCCAGCCACTCATTTCCTAACTCTGAGGTTTCATTATTATATTATCCAACCCCTGGAGCTTCATCTAGTTTATTTAATCCATTCTTATGTTTATATTTCATCCTGTTACTTTTCTCAGCATTCCATGAGTTTGTGATTTTTTTTTTTAGTTGCAGAAGTTTTTTGTGTACTTTGAGTAATTTTCCATGAAGAAAAAAAAGAATTTAGGAAACAATTTCTAAATTGTTTCACAAGATCTCATTAACATTCCTTTTCCTTTAAGTCTTTGAACACTAAGCACTGTCTTTATTTTAAAATAACTCTATTTAAGTGACTAACAAACACTAATTCTAGGCATACTGTATTTTTTGTGGTAGTTACCCATAAGAGAGCTGAACAGTATGGTGAAGAAATAGGTGAACTAACCTTCTTGGACATTTATCCAAATATTAAAACTAGCCCAACCCTACGTTATGGCAATTGCTAATATTTAAGATTTGAAGCATTTTTATTATTATTCAGACTTAAAATTCATGAAAAAAAAACAGGATGAGTTCAAAGGATTTATATATATGCATGTATTACTTGAGGATGAGCGTATTCCTTGACTTTCCTTTCCTTTCTAATCGTTCTTAGATGATAAAGAAATAAGATTAACTATGAGACAGCAATATCATTAGTTCCTGTCTTTTCTGTTGTGACTATTGGTGCAAAATTTACCTCAGGGAAGGCCCTTAACATCTGCTAACTGTTTTTTGATTAAGCTGAATCATCAGTCATAGCAGGATTTTCAATACATYGAACAAGCAAAACCTGCATCTGACAGTAACCAAGAATCTTGCTCAGAATGTTAGTCGAGAAAATAATRTGGATTTAAGGACATTAAGCTATTATCTCAGTGTGAAGGCTGACTTCACCACTGCTGTGGTGAGGCCTGTCCCRTTGCACAGCAAGGGGGGAATGTACATGTGCTATACATGCTCTGAAGCTAAAGGTATAGCAGGTTCTGGCAGTTGTGACTTACTCTGAAAGAGCTAGTTCTTGCCATGCCACATTCACAGACAGCCACAGGCCTACAGGTGCCCTCATTAGATAAAACATCATAAATATGACCAAAAAAAAGTCAATGATCTACAATACAACTATATTTTTGCTCATAAAATCACAGCAATGCTTGTAAGAAAACCAGTGGGATTAATTCCTATCCTTGCCACTAAATCTGTAAAGCTCAAGGCACTATTCTCTGAAGCATTTCTCTCACTAACACAGTATCCAACATGAGTTAAACTCACTCCATCACATTCTAGCTTGAGCTATAGGTAAGCCAAACATCTTGGATTTTTGTGGCTTTCAGAAGAGGAGATGAAAATGGAACGTGAAATAATATACCAACATAAGTCATTGATACTGTTCACTTACGGCACTGACGGCAGAGTGCCCGGATGTGTACTCTGAAAGTCAAGAAAAGAAGTCTGYAAGTACTGCATTTGACAGGCGAGGAGAGACTTCAATTTTACTCAATAACAGATTTTTATAAAGCTATTTTTAATATCCAAAAGTGCATATTTTTTATGTCTCCTCAGTTCTTATCCCTAGTCTGGTATAAATTTGCTGGAAAGCTAAAGCAAATCCGACAAATAGTTTTCTTCTGTGTATATATAAATTATTTAAGAAAAATTGGTTTACTCTCCATCTCATTTCCTCACTCAAACCAGGGCTAGATAATCATTTTTTTGTGTGCAATTAGGATCACAGAAAAACTCCAGCTGTGGTAGTTTGAAGGTCATCCTTTGAAAATTATGTGYAGTATTTGTCTTGTATGCTGCTATATACAATTCTTACTTTCTCTGGATTTGTAGGCATGTCCTAATAACCAACCACAACTCCCGTTTTTCTTGGCAAGCCTCCCTATAGTCAGCAGATGTTCTTGTCCTCTTATCTCTTCAGCGAATGGCTTGCAAACAGTACTCGTCTCTCCCTGAATATAAAGTCACTTCTTTTGCTAAGATGCTATTTTCTGAGCCAGAGCTTTTAGGCACTTAGTAAAACAGACACCTTTGCAGAGTTTCTGCACACTCTGATTTTGTGCTTGCAAAATTCTAATATGGACCRCCACAAAGAATTAAATGTAGAAAGCACTAATTTGCGTAAATACTGAACCATTTTACACAGCRTTGGCTATATTCAGCCCGGAAAATATTCCACTGAGCAAAACTGAAATAAAGCTGTTGGATGCCAAGAAGCAAAGCAAAAAAAGGCAAAGCAATCACRAGCCTCTAAAGATAGTAGTTGTAATGGCAGACTTTTTGTTGCTGAGTGAGTATTCTCTTTTTCAGATGAGAAACTATATGTGACTTGTTTGAGCATCCTTCCTAAATAGCATTTTCTCAACACTTTTTCCTGGAGCAGTGATACACAAGATGAGCATACAGTGCAGTACAGATATTTGGAAGGTTTGCTCTGGCTGAACGAGGAKGTACTAGGACACTGGCTGAACKAGGAGGTACTAGGTACTAGGAGGGACTAGGACTGGTTGCTGGGTCTGCATATCAGCTTCAGAACACATTACCTAACAACACCACAGTTCTGCTGCATGGTCACTAAAGAAACTGTAGGTTTGGCATTTATAATGCTTCGTACTATAATCACAGCAACCGTGTGAAGAAGGAACTGTTGAAGAAAGAAGGATTCGGTACATTTTACTCTCTAGGTTGTCAAGAAAGAAACTGACTGGAAGTGCTGGGCCAGCCACAATGTAGTGTCGCCTTTGGTGATGGCCAGTAAGTGGTTGGTTAAAAAGTCATTACACTTACAAAAGGCCTGTGTTTTTAATCCTAAAGATGGACTGGCACCAGTGCAAGGCAAACCAGCCGAGGCCAAGGCTCGGTAGCCAGCAAGTGGATCTGCTTCACTGCCTGCCTACACCCTTCACTAAGCTGGCTGCAATCTTAGACTTTGGCATTTCTGCTATTCAGGGATCTCTGACACATCRTTGAGGCCTAAGTCAAAACTAAAACAGACAATTTATGAGCATGGACCACCTACAGAGTTAAACTATTTGAACTTTATCCTATAATGCACTCTTAAAATCCTTACTGCTAGGGCACTTGATTGTCTTCTGGATTAAAAATTCTCAATTTTACTTTGCAGGTCATGACTGGAATGAGAAGAAAATTTTCACTACAGGAAACTTCCATTTGACATACTCTAAGAATCATCACTGATAATCTTTTCTTCCAATAATAGAACTGTTGGATTTAAAATAAAAATATGTCTCTGACTACAAAAAAATCCAACAAGGAGCATAAAGCGAGAGAACCCTTAAAAGGATTTTGTTTTATTTATTTTTACCTATAATATCAGCATAGCAGTATGAAAATTAATATGTCACAAATCTACAAGCAGAGCACCTCCTRAAAGCTAAATCGAGCCTGAAATCCCAAGCCTTCATGTACAGGTTGTGTGTGGGATTCTAGAGGCATCTGCTGGGTCACCAAATGGTTGGAAGTACTTGTTTAGACAGCTGGTTCACGCGCCATTCACATGAAAGGTGTCTTGGAAACGCAGAAAATTTAAAGCCATTTCAAAGAACTCAGGGATTGAATTACATGCAATATAATTACAGAGAGAGAATGAAAGAGACATTAATTACCCAAATATGCTTACAGTTTCATTTCTCTATCGCTGCAAGCCTTTTTTATCACCAATATATGTTCACAAAACATATATGTGGTTTCTTTGGATGTACCGGTTTGAATATGGGAAATACAGGGATGAGGAAATATGTCGTGATATGTCCCTGTCCTATCCTTTTTCCTTTGAAACATGGCTGTATTATGAGGAATTTATTAYCACCAATACAATGAGCTGCAAATTTTACTAGAGTTTAGAGTTATTGCCTCTAATAAAATAATGGATTTCTATAAATTATTATCCTTTAAACTGTATATTACACATTCAATTGAATCTTAGCCAGAGGAAAAACACAGTAAAACGTAAAATGCACAGTAGCTTTTAAATACAAGTTTAAAGCTGATATAGGGTTTCCTTATATGCAACTGTTTGTTTTGGACATAAAATGCAATATTTTTCTGAATTATGACAGCATATTAAAATTGCCCTTGTGCTTTATGGTATATTGGCATGTGTTTCATTTTACTATACTTCAAAAGAAAGTATATTACTGAGAAAGCCAAAATTGCCTATGTATGTGTGTTAGCTGTATGCTTTTTAGCAATCAAATGAAAATTTCAAGAGCCCTTTTAGTTTTTTTAATTCTATGATATTCAAAGATTTTTTTTTCTAGTATTTGATGCATTTCAGAAACTGCAGTCAGACAAGTTCATAATCCTCAGTTTAATTGCACTGACTTTAATAGAGCTATCCAAAAGAGAAAAAAAAAGGCCCCTTTTGGGCTAATAAAATCCTGGCAGAGAAAAGTCAGGTTCATAGAGAAAAAAAAAATYACTAATTCAAGCTGTACACCACAGTCTGAGGTTTGTTCTGGTGTTTGGTGCTTTCCTGGACTGTTGGAATGATCAAAGACCTGTGGGATGATCCTGATTACATCTCAAGTTCTCCATCTACTCAGAAAAGACATTTCTGTCATGTAAGGTATTTTTGAAGATATTTGACATGTATAACAGTCCTGCCAGGAAGTCTTGCTAAATGTGATATCAAATTTAAATGCAGCACTTGATAGTGTGCCAGATACACGTCCCATTTGGTGTTTTTTTTATAAAGAGGCTTTCTCAGTTGCAAGATTTAATTGCCTGGGTAACTTCACTGCCTGGGTGTACAGCAGATAAGTCTCTTTGACAGTGSCAGTGTGATCATCAGCAGTGCCATCAGTAAGTGAGAGCAACTCKATCAGTCTACAAGCTGTCTCTCGTACAGGTCACTTAAGATTCTGTCCTGGAGACCATTTGTCATGTCCCTCTGACACCATTCCTCTTGCTAAGAGTTCGGGAACCTTTCCTCTTGACAGACGTTCAGTAACCACTCGTAGTGCCATTCACATTCTATTTCTTATCTAAACCAACCACTCAATTGTCTCTCTACTAGCTCTTCTTAGCCATTAAATCAAGCTCACCATAAGCAGATCGAGTTAAAATAACTTTCCTTCATATTCGCTCTGCCAACAATTATTCTATATCCGATCAAAATCCCCGAACTGAAGCTTTTCTTTGCTGATCTAACTAGAACTTTGGCAGTGTTTAATATCTGCTAATAGACCTRTGCTAAATGAATTTGTCTAATACTTTTTTTTTTTTTGGGAGGGGGGAGGGTTTCACTGACGACTTCATTTTGTGCTCCATAGTTCTTAAATGATCATGTAGTAAATAAYAAATCTACAGTTAAGAATGTAATACAACCAAACAGTAGCATTCTTGGACTATTCTAGCTTTTTTTATCTGAAGTTTATTATGTTTTTGTCAAGGACATTTGGAGTTCACTTTGTCCTTTCATTTTCAATCTGTTCTTGAGTCTTACAGGCTTTGAAATCTCATAAACGGTAGCAGAATTCCCTTTGTTTCTGACGCTATGTCTGACTTCTCCCATCTAATGTCAGCATCACTGTTTTGGATGGAGGAAAAACTAACCAAATTAGAAGATATGGAAGCAAACAGTCCAACATACACTAGAACTAACCTCCCCACCACACRTAAAGCAACAGTGGTGAATTAGAGCTATGAGGCCCAGCAATGCGAGGAAGGCCAAAAGTCAATGACAGACTCAGATCCGTACGTCTAAACCTGTGCTCAGTGCATAACCTAGGAGTGCTTCCATGACTGAATTTCAGGATCTCCAGCAACTGTGGATTTGAAAACTGCCACTACTTCTCCCTACAATAATTATCTGGGTAAGATTCAGGACCAGACTGCGCCACAGATCGGACCTAGACAGTCCAAAACAGAACAGGCTTCTTGGGTACATACAGTAAGRCCATGATAATAAACTTACTGAAAGGAGATTTTTTTTAAGCATCTTCAGCTCTCACATAAGCACACACACAGATCCAGCTTTTCTCATATCTTTTCCTCTCTTTACATTTATATTTTTCAATTCTAGAATTTATCTAAATTTCTGACAAGCATGTCACTAAATCTGTATCTCACAAGCAGACCTGAAGAAAATGCAAGGATTAATTTTATAATTAGGGCTAGCCAACAGAAATGCTCCAAATATCCTATCTTCAGTATTTAATTGGTGCCTATGCTCGTGGAATAAAAACTGTGTGACATTTTCCAGACGGACCAAAAAACACTCTACTCCCTCATCTCACCACAGCACACAAACACTTCATGTTGAATGGCTGCCAGGATGTGTGTGTGTGTGTTTTGTGCCCCCTTATATACACGTGTGTCTTCCATGTGCTCTCTCTGTTCCTGTTTTCATAGGGTCTGCCCTCTGGCTTTGATTTTTTTTTCAGCAACTTTTGAAAGCCAAAATACCTAGACACTAAGTTAAATCACTCTTTTTGTTTATGTGGCAACAAGTTCAGACTTCTTGCCGAAAAAATGTTCTTGGCTTTGTCAAAGCAGGCTTTGAGATGCTTCCATCTGTTTTAAATACACCACAAATTGTAGTATGGAAACCAAGGCTCTCAACTGGTATCCAATTTGATGAATAAACCTATATTAAAAAAAAAAAGTGATTCAACTGCAGACTGTTTTCATATTTTTACATCATTTAATTTCACAGGAATTCAGTCCTTATATGGGAGAACTTTAAATATTTGCTATGAATTTGTGTTGGGTCAGAATTTTTCAGGGTCAAGGAATTGACAAAATTGGTTCCTTCAGATTCATGAATTATTATCATGAAATGTGGGAGAAGCAGCAGGCACTTTATCATCTCATAGAGTGCCTTTCATAATGGGGTCTGAGCATGGCTCTAAAAGGAAAATTTTCAGTCTCTCACTGATTTAACTTCTTTGGGTTCTACTGATACTTCAAAGGAGGATATCTATATCCATCTGACTTTGTGAGTCAACAGTGCACAGAGTCTCAAGGAAAGAGCTTGATATTCTGAGCTCCTTTAGACTTCTCCATCTTATGTCTGTGGTGCAAATCTGGGATTTTGATTTCTCTTTTTTACTCTTTCTTTTCTCTCACTTCTTTTCTACTCTCATTGCYAATTTTGGAAAGGGAGAAGGGTTTCTTTAACATGTATGAGCAGGACCAGTAACAAGGGCTCCCATACAGTGAGATCTGTCTGGGAACAGAACGGAGAGAACATGAAAAAAACAGAACAGGCCCATGAAAGGTCATTCAGAAGTAGAAAAGAGCTGTCACTCCCATCCACAAGCCMCTCAGCACATCATTAACCACTTGGCCAAAATGCCTGTTAGTATCATAGTATTTGGTTATCCTTTCTGCTATCAGCACTATCACAAATTTAAGTGATGCTGTCTCATCATCAAGCTGATGGCGCTGGTGCCCTTTGCTCCCTGGGCTACCCTTCCTTTAGCTTCCTCATAAATTGCATGTCTTTCATCCAATCCTAGGGAATATTTAATGAAATTTCTTCTAGGAAAAACACATCATAATAYGGAAAGAGACATTAGTAATTAAACTATGTTTGCACTCTTGCTTCTCTCAGTTTGAATAGTGGGGGTTTGCGAGTACTGAGATGTTCTCCAATACAGGGAAGAGATTCATTTACATACTTACTTTGCATCCCAAACATCAGATAATCTTTACATGGTTTTAAGCACACCTCAAGTCCTTTTGTCTCTGTGTGTTATAAATGGTACAAAATTACCTTATTTATCGACACAGTAAAATCTCCCCGGGCATAAAATACATCTTCAAATGACTTTTAACTATGTTGCCATTCACTTCATCACTTCTCCTTAGCAGGTATCGTYGCTCGGATATCTAATTATACATATAACAGAAGGCATTTTTTTCCATTAAATTCCTAACTTTTTATTAGCTTGATGAAATCCTTGGAAACTGTAGCTTTTCTGAGTCATTACTGCAGTTTGGCAGAGGCAGATGGTTCTGGTAGTCTGATCAGGGAGCAGGCTGAGACTGTGGTGCTTACAATTATGTCCTTATAAGGCACCGGGTTCACTTCAAATTATTACTTTTCTTTTTTAAAGCATTATTACTGTAGTGAACTATTTATACTTAGCAAACCAGGAGCCCTCATTCCTGTCAGCATTACAAAAATTTTATGTAACAAATAAAGGCAGATTGAATCCTGACTTTTCCTATATATTTCCATGGACAGAGTAAGAAATCAGTAAATTGTCTCTATCATCTCTCTTAGCAGACAGCTGAGCAGTAATGACCTGATGAGCTGACGTGCAGGGAAACCCCGGCTTCCKGGGGTTTCRGTGACCACCAGCTTTTGCTTACTTACTCAGTGCTCCTCTACACACCTGTTTGACATCACACACTCTTCATTCAAACCTGCCAAGTATAAAAATAATGTTTTTTCTGTTCTGATACTCTGGACTATATTTTGTGTGAGGGAGGGAAAGGCTCGAAAGAAAAAGCYCAGGTKAAAAGAGAGGGCCTCTTCCCTTAGCAGGGGCCAGAGCAGAGTCTGCTCAAACCACATTGCACTTGGCACCTGTGTGGCTGCTGTTGTGTCTAAAGTCTGTACCAGAGACAGAAAATACCAAGGGCTGAAGGGACTGAAATCACTTTTTGCTGTGTGTGTAGTACATGCACACTAGAACTCTCATCTMATCTCTGGCCAGGCTTGGGAACTGTTGCAATGCAGATAACCAAACAAGAGCAGGATGCTGGAATGTGCTGGCACCATCCAGAGGGACAGCTCAGCACAGCGATCCATCTTGCTGGGCCTTCCCACGCTATTTGATACCCGGGCACAAAGGAAAGCAGAACTTTACAAATACCTCATATAGATCCTATCCTTCATTCTCACCTGCCTGCGATGTCAGGTTGGAATCTCAATCAATCCAGTAAGAAAAGTGCACGTACAGGTGTGAAGCAGTTGTTATACAGAAAGACTATCAATAAAAATAGTGTGTGTGGGGGGTTTTCATTTTTATTGTTAATTGAATCAGACAAAATCAGACAAAAAGACAAAATTTTCTGGTTATTTCCAATAAGTAAATTAATCGTAACTAAACAGAAAAACACATATTCTCAGATTTACAATCATGAGAAGTACATCAACTCCTTATGAAGTGCTTTGAGWTCCAGCAGAGAAGCTAAGCAATCTGACTATCCTTTTACTTCACTAATGTGCTATGCCTGTGAATTCAGTTGACTTTCTGTACTCTGCTGTCAGTACTTTACTATTCCCTTTTCCTACAGCAACCCCTACTGTTAAAAATAAAACCGGAATTTTCAATTACAAACCCACAAGGTTATTTTTAAGTAATCACTAACAGCTCAAACTCTCCAAGTGACCCTAATCCTGTTATACAATGTATTTTGTTTCCTCRGCACCTTTTTAGGGAGCAATCTCCTTTCTAAACTGGTCTCCAGACAAAAGAGGCAAGAATTACAGATTTTCATGATTACTCTCTGAACCTACAAGGTGAACCCAATGAAAGTGTCTGAACTGACATTCCACCCTGTGCTAGGTCACTGCTAAAATTCAGATCTGGACCAAGGTTTTTAAACCTCATGCTCAAGACTACTGAAGTAAAAATAGATTCTCCGAGTGAATCTAATTTAAGAAAAAAAGGAAGGCCATCTTATAATCCTGGATCTGGWTTGACTTTCAGATTCGGATTCCATGGGAGTACAGTCACAGGCTTTAGATTCAGGTCTATCTTTAACCCTAGCTAAACTATAAGATAGAAACTGAAATTTGTAATTTAGAATTGATGCTCTGACACAAAGTGATATGACAGAGAAACAAAAAGTCAAGGCACTGTTTCAGGCCTTGTAGGCTAAAAATTTAAGTGAATATTTAAAATTGAAATAAAAACTAGTGTACTGTGGTTTTGTAACAGATTGTTTTGAAAGAGGGTTGGTTCACAGTTTCTGTCTTCAGATTAATGGAAATTGTTAGCAGAGACTGGTATTTTTTGGTTTTGAAAAAATGTATTCTCTGTTTTTCTGTGTCTAATGTCACTGGGWGTCACCCTGTTCACGCTAGGAGCAAAGTTCAGCCCATAGTGACTCCTTGACAAACTGTCTTTCTGAAGTCATGTTCAATTRTCTGTCTTTTACAAGTACTTAAAACGTTTTTATAGATAGATACACTCCACAACTATGTTAGCTCCATCTAGAAATAATATAGTAAATCAACAGGTGACCAGAAAGATGCTCCTGAATTCTGTAGATTGCACCAGCGTTGGGTGCAGCAGCCTCAAATTCCTTGGAGTTTGGGAATCATCTTCATTTTGCTAATGTTAARTGAGAGAAATACACTGCTGTCCATTTAAACAACAGAACTGTTGGGAGAAAGCTGGCTTAGCTTTCTTTGGGTTACTAAACATGATTTTTAAAAGTTTCCCTTTAATATTTTTCTTCAGCCACCTCTTTTGTTTGATATTTTACAGACCAGCCAATAGTTCTCCACACTTGACTTGTCTGGAAGCCTGCACTGTCACAGAGTGATTGGTCTTTCTACCCAAGCAATCTCAGTTTACCCCTTTGGTCATAGACAGAAGTTTGCATATTTGCTGACTTGCAATGTAAATATATTCTAAGTAATCTAAGCTAATAAGAAAGCACCCAGTACTGGAAATACAGCTTTTGTCATCTTCATTTAGTAAAATTCCATATGTCTCAATATAAGACATTCCTACAAAATTAACCCCAAAAAACCCATGCTTTCCACCAGCATCTTCTCTTAATAATTTTGTACTTAGATGAAAAAGATAAGGAAAGACTTGGCAGAAATGTTGTGCTATGCACAGCATTTAAACCTCGCTTAATGACAGAAAGCTTTGCCTCATTGTCCAAACTGAAAAAAAAAAAAAATAATTGCAGGGTCACTAAAGAGAGGAAAGGCGAGAAAGATCTGCCTCAGGAGCTCAGCACAGGACTGTAGAGAGCTGACTTTTCACTAAGAGTTGAAGTACTTTCCTTGTTCAAATTGCCACCCCATAACAGACTCCAAAAAAAAAAAAAAAAAAAGAAAATACAGCTGGCCATACCCTGGCCATTTACATCGCTTGCCATTCATGGTAGGGCCCGACAAAGACATCTTTGTAAAAGAAATTGCCATGGGCCTCGTTATGAAGCTATAGAGTTGCATGTGTCCTTCAAAGYGCCATCAGACCTTCCTTTTGTATCTGAGCAACGAAATCACAGTGGGCACCTAGTAGGAAGGTCCTTCATCTCTCGAGTACAAGCTGCCACAGCAATCTGCCAATAACACAGCTTACAGAGTTACTTCTTTGGCTTCAGTGGCAAAGGTTTTGGAGCTAGAACCTAGATCACAAAACATCCTGCTGAAGTCTATGAAGACTTTCCCTCAACTCCGATATGCTTTAGCTCAAGCCATTTCAGCCAAATGTCTCCTGTAGAGTTCCACTGATGAATGCAGTATTTGTACGTGGATGTGATTTGCCATGTAAACACATGATGGCCTACGATTTCTACAGAATCTCTGTCTGACAGCAAAGAACTCGGTTAATCCCCTTCAGATGGCAGTTTCAACAACCAGGATTTTTGCCTTTTTTTTTTTTCCTGAGAACTGTGCTAACAGAAGCTAAATTTCGTAATATCTCTTTAACCTCTGCAGTCCAGTGCCTGTTAACATTTCCATTACCATTTCCTCTCAGATGAATTCATTACAATGCTGAATTCTCAAGAAAGGAAGCAAACAGACTGTTTTTCAGTCTTTTTATTGAAAAAAAAGTGCTGCTTGGAAATAAYTTTTTATGAAGAGCCTCAGGTGAGCAGAATTATCTGTGGACCTTTACACAGCAGCCTGGCCAATAATAAGCATTCAACAATCTTGCAAGATGATTTAAAGCCAAATGCCTATCTGTCATTGGCAAATATGGTCCAGAGAGGGTGATATAACWCTTATCAAAAAGGGAAGCTATGAAAACTGGTTGTGGATTTGCCTATTTGAATTTGCACGGAAACATGCAGATAAATCTTGGCATGTGCAAGCTATTGTTGTATCTTGGCAGATGTAAGTAAACTAGCTATTGTGATCAAGAGGCTTAATTGTCATTTTGTAAGATTTCCAAAAAAAAAAAAGATTCATTTTCTGTATTGCAAGCAGTAATARACGGATATTTACAAGAGTCAGAATTCCATTCATTTTGTGATTGCACTATCTTGGTACAGGAAAAGACTGACTTGAGGAAAAATTATCCTATCTGCAAATCAGGGTGCAAAATACAACCTGGAAGAGGTCCACGAATATTTAGTACTATTTAGTACTTAGGATGGAGRAGACAAAATAGGAAGCTACTACAGGGACAAGTCTGTCCTTGGTTGGTGGATGCAGAGAAAAGYTTCCAAGAAATATGACAGTTGCTTTCAGTTTAAATATACTAAGGCTGAAAGAGCCACTACAGGTACAAGGTACACTATTTCAGCTTCAGTACTTGTCTCCTCAGCAAGTACAGAATTATATCAGTTAAGAAGCATTAACTATGATCTCTGAAGGAATTAAACACTATATTGGAAATAAGTGTTCACAAATCACAAATCATAAATAATATTCTCCTGGAGAACAGTAGAATCTCAGAGCACTTGCAAAAACGTTATCAGTTAGATGTATTGCCAAGTAATAGTGATCAAATTTGAGCTTCTACTCAACTATTACACAGCTGGGTGGAAGAAATCTCTTTCCCCATGAGGACTTTGACCATATTTACATTACAGTAAAATACAGAGTGCATATGCATTTATATGCCATATAAAAGATATGTGCTGTGTGACATTGTTGCATGTAATACGTAACCCTTGAGTGCTCTCAAATCTGTCTGATCTGCCCTACCCTCCTTCTATAAACACCATTTAGCATTCCAGTGAAGCAGTGATTTTGACAGGAGAATGCATAATGCATTTTGAGATTTACAAGACAGTTAATCGATTTGTATTTACAGAGATAAATTACACATGTTCATGCACATATATAACAGAAAGTGCAATGATGAATTACCTGGATAATGGCAGCTGATTTGTCAGTGGTGAGAACTGCGATATGTTAGATTATTCCCAGAAATCCACAAATGGCCCCTCCCTGTCCTTAGGTGACCTCAGGATAAAYTGACAGTTAAGAAGGGAAAGGTTACGGAAAGGACATAAACTATTTTTTCACATTGTCAATAAGATATGAATATTCTCACATATTTGAAATATTTCCCAAAACWTTGAGTATTTAATATCAGTCAAAAATCAGCAATTAATGCTTATGCTTTCACTGCTGAAAACACTTGATAGAAATTGCACATTCCCCTATAATACTATCAGACTCTAGGAAGTGAAATTTGTCATGTCTAAAASAGGCAGAAAAATGCCAGCTTCATAGAATAAACTCTGCTAAAGTAATCAGGCCGCAGACTGAAGAATCTAGTTTGGAAGTCAAAAATGTGCAGAAGGTCTTAAGCCTGACGAAACCCTCAAGCAGGKCACTGCCAGTGTCGTTAGYGTTGTCTTCATTCATATCTCGCTAGCTTAGTGATCCAACTTTCTTAGCTTTCCGTTTCTTCCMAGCATACTATTAAACTCTATTCCAATCCAGAGTATTCTAAAAGTCAAAATTTAAAATATTATGGGTTGCAATGTCATTATTTAAGAAACATAAGGAAATAAGTTCCCTGCCATTTCATCTGTAATAAGCATAGTTGCTCACACCTTTCCTTTAAAGCATTCCCTTTCAAAACAGTGACCTTGAGGGCATGTTGTAAGTCTCACCTATCCGTAGAAATCTTTTCATAGCAGAAAACAGGGGTTCTGTATTTTCATCCCATATTGCAACCTTCTAAAGAAGTACTGGAAAATCACAGATGTAAATTAAAACATTTTGGGTGYTTATAGAACAAAGTAGACATATGCAACTAAAAAAAGATTTAGCAGTATAAATTATAGTTATACTATACAGTAAAATGGTTATGAGGATCTAATAGTGGTTGGTCAGTCAAAAATAGGTATTCAAGCTTTTTAACTAAAAAATTATTTAGAATAAACTATGAGCTTAYAATTAAGTTGAATAAATCTGAAGGCTGCATCATAGAGAGCTTGTCATTGATGCCAACTTGCATTTTATCGGCACTGAAATGCCATAAGACAGATATACAACAGAAATTATTTTGGATCACATCTTCTAAACAGCTAGATCCTCACGTAAAAGTTACACCAGCTGTTTTYTAATACGAGATGAATATTGGAGGTTGCAAGTCCTTTTATAATCTTGTCCCATCTTCTCACTACATTTTTTCAGTTTGGAAAATTCTAAATTTTGAGTGCATGATACATCCTGACTACTGAAGATTATTCACCAGTGAATACAATTCTGAATGAAAACTGCGGTCTATTCAAAAGTCTTGATGATATGTGATTTCAACGAAAATGAGTGGTCAAAGTAACATTTTAGATAGAGTTTCCATGTTGAAATAAAGAATTTTTATAAGATTTTACAAAGAGATRTATTTTAAGTAGACACAACACAGAGAATACAGGAAACAATATTTATTTCAGACAARATGTTTGTTTTGAAGTGTCATATAGTTGAATGAAGTCATTTCACTCTGATAGACAAACATTTCAGAGAACAGAGAGGCAGAAGCCAGACAGATATCTTCTTTTCTGGGAAATACAACGGAAGATGTCAAAGCAATTATGAGTTACTCTGTATTTACTTTCAATAGCAGAAGCTGAAAGACTTACAACTAAAAGACTCACCAAAAAAAAAAAAAAGTGAGTCTGCTTCATGAATTAGGAGGTTCCTTAAGAACTTTTTCTACTTTTTCTAAGGAAAGGTTGTCATAACACAATGTTTTTAAATATGTTCTAAGAGATATTTTTGTGTTTCCCTTAAGTGTCTACAGATGTTCCTTGCTCAATCATTAAAAAAAAAAAATACACAAAAGCCTTCCCTAAAAATGTTATGCTCAGAAACAGCTTTATACATCATATATTCTCCATATTTTTACTTCTTGACAGCTCGAGTTCTTTGAACTCTGGAATGAAAACAGGATGAATGCTTCATATGACAAGTTCTTGTTCCTGCCACTTATTTTCCCATTTATATAATTATTCCTTGGGTCTACCAACATGATCAGGCTTAAGATACCTCTGAAATAGATTTAATAATGCAATAACATGAGCAAAATTTATAACATCAACTGTAAGTGCACCACTCTCCAAAAGAGGCAGTGCACAACACACTGGAATAGAGGCCGAGCTGTTTTCTCTTCTCTGTGTATGTTGTGCTATCAACATGGCACACAGTCACAAAGAGGGAACCTAAAACTTTGGACCTTCTAACAAATTCCAGTGGGAGCTTGAAGAATCTGAATCATAGAAAAGATTCAGGATCCAGGACACAGTTTTTCATGTAATATTTTCTATCCCATCTCCATGTGAATCCTTCAAAATTCATTTAGAAAATATATTAGGGGCAAAATAGCAAAAAGCACTCCACAAGCCATGCTATGCTCCAGCTGCTGCAAGATATATAGTAAAGAGGTCAGTGCAGAGTCACCAGTGCTTCAGCCTGCAATGGGAACTCAATCGCATTCCTCTTTGCACCATCCTAATTGCAGTCCTTAGGAATGCTTCCTGATTTCTGACTGCTGGTAGAAAATAGATATCAGGAACATACATATTCATCCTGTTAGGAGACAGGATATTTCCAAATACGTATTCACRTATTTCAAAATACATGTTCACAGAAGAGCAAGAACAGTGAAAAAACAGGACGTGTGTGTAATCTGTAACCGGCAGAATACTTCAGATTCTATTACTCACGTTAGCATAATCCCGCGCGGCTTCAAAAGGAACCAGGCCACACATGCAAGGCCTGGAAAGAATAAATAAAAAAACAAACAAAAAGAAACAACCTATATCATTATACAGTCTATAACAATAAGGCAGTTACAAAGAGATGGATATCTGCCCGGACAGAGCATTTCTTTAATGACTGTTGTAGGCTGGAAGCTTTTACACCTCTCACATTTTGTTTTTTGAAGAGAGACTAAATTTTGTAACTGTCATATATGCAGTTACATGTTTTCATACATATTACAATAACAGTCTTTAAGTTATGAGAGCTATGTCTGGATGACTTGGTTAGCATAAAAGGCTTTGACATTTTTAAAATAATGTTTCAGGGATTATTTCAAACCATCCTTTATATAGTAATGTTTTGGTTAATCTGGATTTTTTTTTATCTTATAGAGATTTCTTCCATTTGCTTTGAATTTTATGTGCATAATTTCAGATCCAATTTAGAATATGATTATTGACAGAAACATTCTAGGTTACGATGATCACTAAAGCAGCAGATAACAAGGGACAACTCACAAAGACAGCGACCAAAGATAGATAAAAAAAAGCTAATTTGCAAGAAATTAGTATCATAAAAATTGTAATGTTTAGGAGACATTTACAAAACAGGAGTAGAATCACATGGACTACTCATATACACAATTTGCTACAGTTGCTGTCTGTTGATTTCAGCTGCTTCACTTCCTCATTTTGGGATATGGTGCACCTGGCTTCTGTTCTCCACCATGTTGCCCATTTTCAGACAGAACTCTTTGTAGGACATAAAGGGGGGAGGAGGATAGCATGGAGGATGAGCAGAGCTTTTGCTCATTCCTTCCCTCAGGGCCCAGACCACCAGAGTTATGCCAAAAAAGTCATTTTATATAAAAGATACAGGGCCGATACAGTTCTGAAGAACGCCAAACAGTTACAGTTASTTGCCCTCTGCTTCTAGAGCAAAAGTTTTTGTGGGGTTGACAAAAATGTTATAATAGTTTACCAGACTTTGGCCTTTCCACAGACAAACAAATAATGTATGAGTCAGTTTAAAATTCAGTTTATTTAATCACATAGCACTTCTAATTTCTAGAGTAGATATTCTAGTGGTGCATTTGCAAATCAATTTATGTCAGAAACTGTTTTCTAGTACCAACAATTTGTTAAGCTTTTTATCAAGGAAAATATATTATGTCTAACTACCAAAAAGTTTGATTTTTGTGCAGTAATTCTCAGGAAGCTACTGGCAGATCTCTAGACTGTCAGGCTCAATACTCTGCAGGGCAGCATAAAAATGACTTTTTAACATTTTGATCATAATGGATAGAGACAACAATAGAATTTTACAAGACAGATATTAATATTTTCTATCATACCCTCATAATATAAATTATGCTTCTAGTTCAACTACAGAACCATTGCCCACTTACTTTGCCCTTACTCATCCCTGGTGGACATTTAGAGACACAAAAGCTGATTGCTGAAAAAAAAAAAAAAATATATATATATATATATATACACACACACATGCCCCTGAAATAGAAGACCAGTAGCAGAAGAGATGCTGAACATATGTTTGCAATTAAGGTCCTGATTCTGCAATACCCTGAGTATTTCCTGAAAGGTTTGATGTGAGTACCTTTAACTCATGGAGCGATGGCAGTGTTTTAGTTTATTCAATAACACATTGCTGTGGGAAGAAGAATGAACCAAGGGCTGCTTAATCACAGATGTGCTTCAATTGCTATTCAAAGGCAAATAATCAAGGGTCACACAGCTGGAATTTTGAGTTGCTTACTGGGACTGCATGCACCCTGTGCCAACCAAGGCATTAGAGCTCTTTACCTGTAGCAGATGGAAGGACACTTCATGAATTAATTGACTGGACAAGTGCCCATGAGCTACACTATCTCTCTAGAGAGATTAACACATATAAAGCTGTTTTCCAAGCCAAAGAGCCACTTCACTTAATAGTGATTTTGAGGATAATGTGCAACTATGATACCTGGGCTTTAAAACAGTCCAGATTACATTACACAACTCTTTGGACACAAAATTTTGAAGTTTTTCTTACTCTATGCTGCTAGCAGACGATAGAATATTAATGGCGAAATACTGTTATTTTCTTAACAATGCCATGGTTCTTTATAATCTATTATTAACCAAAGAAGGTTATATTTGTCTTCTGATCACAAAGATGTTGTCCACAAATGTTTCTCAAGGGAAAAAACTTAAAACCAGACATTCTCGATAGGATTAAAATACAGTATTTTGGAACAACACTTTTGTATTAAAACAGAACCCAGAAAGGGCTCACTTGCCTCTGWGGGTTTTTGGCTAAGGTAGAATTCAAACATCGCACCCATACCTTGTGCAACAAGTACAAATTGTCATTACTCTGTTTCATATTAGCGGCATGGGACTTTATGTTCATAAAAACCGAGTAGAAAGGAGAACTACAGCTACCTGACAGCTACTGACAGCTACCTGATAAAATCTTTTTTTTTTTATTTATATTCCATATGAAAAAATTTCACCATGAAGTTTCAACTGTTCCTGGATTCTTATATAAAGGAAATTGCATACTTCCTATGTTGCTGTATTAAATACATGTCATCTATTCCTTCCTGCTTTGAAATGCAGGCACATGGATTCCATATTCCCTTCCTTTCTTTTTAAGCAGACCTCCATACACACACATAGTCAGACCTCTATTCAAAGATCAAGCAAGATCCACTCTTTCCAGTAAGTAAACAAAAAACCAAAATCTCGATGTTAAGCTTTCATTTATAATTCTCTGGATAAAACTTTCCCTGAATAATTGCAGTTAAAAAAAAAAAACAAAAAAAAAAAACAAGGAGCGTAGCCTGTGGGCAAGCATAATTGATAACTGTTGGAATGTCCCTTGGAATGTCCTTCTTCCAAGGCACACTATGCTTTCTATTAGAACTCCAAATCAGTCAGTCATTAAGAACATTATTATTTGGTTTCTTCTGCATTCAACAAAACATGGCTTTGATTTTGTCTGAGCACAGATCTCTTTCAGCCTTGCTTCTCTTTTAAATATATGTGAATTTGAAGAGACAAAGTGATTATAATATTTCCGATTTATGCCACTATCAAGTGAAACTTGATCGAAAAGTTACAGTAAAAACAAGCAAGAATGGAATGACGTGCAGCACTTTTTAATTGCATTTGTTCACATTTACCATAATTTTTAATATGCAAATTTAGATTTAGTACTCATCTCACCTAATACAAAATAAACACTGAGAAGACAAAGCCTAGAACTAATTTTTATTTCCTTCCGAAATCTGTAAGGAGAGATGGTAATCAAAGTGCTGCTCTTCCCCCTCTCGCCCAGAATAAATTGCTGTCCACAATATGTTTGCAGAATAAGTCATTAGCAAAGGAATCCGTCAGAATTCCCCTTCATTCAGCATCTGGTCTCTGCCCAGCACAACAGACGCCGCCAGTCACTTCCTGGAAGCGCCCTTCTCTTCACCTCCCCTTGTTACACACAACCACAGTAAGGGTAAACTAACACAGTGCGGGATTTCATGCAAACACACCAAGCCCACCAATGAGCTTTTGGTAGTTTCTGCAATATTACGTTGCTGCAAACTCTACCTGCTACCTCTTAGGTGTGTTTCATTTTGCATTTAATGTCATCAAAAGCAGTCTGCTCAGTTCCTCTTGCTCCCTCTTGAGGATTCGCAGTCCACATCCGCGGGCCTCCTCCTATGGTGCCACCTTCGCAAGGTGAAACGGAGCYCCTTGCTCAAACTGATTGCCTATCACCACTAGCTGCTCCCGAGAACTGCAGTAACTGCACCTCTTCGTGGTCTTTCAGGACAGGCAGGAACTACACCTTGCTACTATAGTATTTTTTCCACTTTAGTCATTTATATACCACACCATTTATATTTTGCTTGCTTAGATTCCACGCAACTGTCCTGCTTCTTTCCAAAGCTTTACATCTGTGTTACAGGATGACCCTAAAAATGTGTGAGGAAGAAAAGTTGTTCCAAGTCCCCTATCAGATTATTATTGTATGTGATGAAATGTCAGGAAAATCTCAATGAATAGGACAAAAACTGCAGAACAATGAAAAAAAACCTTTAAGATACATGATTTCAAAAATAATACAACAAGAATTAATATTGCATCTTCGGTCTTTTGATGCCTTTTGACTATTTCTTTTTCTGCCTAAGTTAAGTCCATGTTCTGAAAACATAGGGCTGGTTCCTCACTGAATTCCCCTCCTTCTTATTACTAGTATTCTGTGCACAAACAGGCAATGGAAGCAAAGAAATGCATGTACAGTTGGGTATTTCTCTTTTTGTATGTAAAATATCTAATGAGAGAGAGTGGGTGGATATGAGATGCAATCAGGCAACATGATTAGCAATGCAGAGCATGCTCCAATAGGAAAAAAAAATGGTGTTATTATTTGCAGAAGACCTTCTTTGTCAAATCACATACTTACAAGTGCAAATGCGGAAATCAGATGATAATTGGAAGAATGGAGTTTTTTAGAGCCTGAAACTGTTGAACACATCATGATAAATTCCTAAATAACTCAAAGGGATCTCTGCAAATACTGCTTGTGAGTTGCCCGTAATTCCCATACTTCCTAATTCAACAGAAATACCTTCAGATAGATGTGCTCTTTAAATCTTTAGAACTGGCTCTTTGAAAGCAGCTAGCTTGAGGAAGTGCTTGGTGCACCTGTAAAACTATTTTATAATGTCTTCGCAGTCTGCTCAAGACCATTATAAATAATCCTCTGTTATTTACTGTTATTGGCTCCTGCGAGTTCTTCATAGTAATAGAAACTGTCTTTAGCATCTGGTTGGCAAAAAAGAATAGCAGAATGTTTGGAATTTTTTTGAAATAACCTTTTTGTTCCTTTAGCAGAAAATGACATTCATTCTAATAATTCCAGATAATAAGAACTATTTATTTGCAAGAAAAAATGCTAACCGGGAGAGAGAGCTTTCCTGTGACAGACTGCAGGCTATCTGAACATCATGCTCACCTAACGTTAGCTGAATAACTGTTTTCTTTTGGCCTGCATGATCGAAACAAATTGTATCAAATTCAGTGCCTCCTGTCAAAAGTAAGAGAGACTGAACTTGGAACTAATTCATTTGCATGATGCAAATGAATGATATGCAAAGGAAATTGCAGACAAAGTAGTAAATTATTAGCCTTTTCTCTCAGTCACAGATGCTATATTCAGAAGGGAAACAAAAAATGGTGAAGAAGTTCAGATAAAAGGTTTTTACAAATTAATCCAAGAATTATTTAATAAAACTACTTTAGCAGAAAACTGCATCTTTCTGTCAATTTCTAAAGCAATAGGGTAATAGGGAGCAAAGTCCTCCATTCTTGGTATATTCAGAATAATTCCTATTCCAATCTTTTCCTGTCTCTGATTCATACACAGAAAAGGACAACAGCCCTCATAAGATCAGCTGTCATCAGGCAGATCAGAATTTGGCAAGTATCCCAGCAGGAAAAAAACACAACAGTTAGAACACTTTCCATATCTGTTTCACCAACCTTAGCACTTTCGTGTGTTAAGTAACACTTGTTTACTACTGCATGCCCTGGAACACTAACTGGGCTGTTGGTCTGGATTCCTCAGTGGAGGAAGATCACCTGAGGTATTGAAAAAGAGATAGCTGACAAGAGCAAAGTCCAAGCTGTAAAGCTCTTTGTTAGACTAAGATCTACAGGACAACCATTGACGACACATTATTAGATACATTCCTTCCAAGAAAGAAGCAGAAACTCAAGAAGCAAAGAGCAGAAAATGTTTTTACAGGAGGTGAAGAGTTTGAAGAGATAACTCTTTTAAAAATGTTCTGCTAAATAAAGTGAATTTCTATTTAACTAATTCATCAGGAAGTAAAATGGGTAGTAAAGAGGTGGGGTTTCAGCATGCAGCAGCTTCTTCTTGGAAGGGACTTACATTACTGCTTTCATGCACGCTCCCACCTGCCCTAGTTGGACACAGTAAGTCATTTTCAAAGCCCTAGCACAGGTGACAGCCCACATCAGTTATTCCAGCAGTTTTTACTTTTGCATTTCTGTTTAATAGATACAGTATGTACTTGGCTTTAGTCAGAAGCAGGGACGTTATATAAGTAGGACTGCAATTCAAGTAATTTATCAACTGCAAATCAAATTTGTCTAAAACTGAACCACACAGAAAGCCAGGCATTGCTCAGGTGTCTGGCTTTTTCACAACCTTGAACCGCTACATGAACTATTTCCCCTCACATTAATGGAGGCAAACAGTTTTGGAAAAGTTCATTATCTAGACACACATGGACTTAAGGATCTAGTTTCAGGAAAAGCTAATTTTTCTAAGTGGAGAGTTTGACTCCTCTTACTCCTCACACACAAATCTAAAGACAAACAGAGTCCATTGAGAGACTGAACTTTAGCTGACTCTTTTTTCTGTCATCATCCTCCAACAGCTTTGATGTTACTACAGATTACATTGAGGTATGATTAGAAGGGATGCTGGAACTGTGCCCACTTCTCCTCCCAGGATTTTTAAGAGAGATGTGAGTAGAACTTTCAGACTTTGGCTAAAGATGAAAGACTAAAAATATCAAGTGTGGAAATGTGAAAGGCTCACCGTGATCTTCGTATCATGTAGAGCCCTCACAGCTTTCCTCGGTGCAATGCCTCACAGGAGTCAGAATTTCCTCAAAAGAAAAGAAATGGTTCAAAGACACACATTTAGTATCACGTGTCTAGATCTATTTTTTAAACAAGTCTAATAGCTGAAAACATGAGAAAGGGCGAGAGAGGTAAGAACATACTATTCTAATGGGGAAAATACTTAGCAMAGACATTTTGGAAAACATTGATAGAAAGACAGACTTTTCCTGATAAAGACTTTTCTGATAAAGACTGTATATATGCAGAAAGGAAGGGGCTTGTTCATGTTTCTCTCAGTCTCCATGGGCTCACACAGTGAAGGAATTTTGTTTGGGGGTGGCTTTACTGCCTCCAGCTCAAGACAGCATGTGTTCTATATGTTCTATGGAACTCAGTACACATGTACTTATAGACACAGGTCGACTTCCCATTCCTGCTCCATCAAAAACTGTTCATATCACCACTACAAAAGAAACAAATAAAAATTAGATCAATTTTTTTTAGAAGCTGTTTAAATATTTTCTTTTCCCTGTGTCCTCTCTTTCGCACTGCTGTGAGTAGGGAAACTGGAGATGGGATTATGTTCATCACACATTCTTTGAAAWAAGCACAGTGAAAGCAAAATCCCTTTATGGAACCACATAGCCAAAGGCAGTGAAGTCTCTGATCCAAACATTAAGTACATTTAAGCAGATGATAACTATACTGTGAAAACTTGAACATCCTACAGAACTGCACTAGACCTTGAAAGCCAAAAAAGAAACAGCACGGTAGCATATGAAAAAGCACATGGAGCAAGATACCAAGAAAACATTATGGGAGAAGTGTTTCTGTAGCTGAGGGCTTACTGAAATAGTCACGGAGTTTTGGGCAGCTTTTACATATTGGATTTTCTTCGTATCTACTACTGTCTGAGGGCAGGAAACAAAATTTGTTACAAACTTTCAAGCTTCTTTTAGCAGGTATTCACTCCATCTCACCACTTCACAACTATTATTGGGGTGACATTCACATCAAAAAGAGGCAGCACTCAAAAGCTGCAATGTCATCTTTCCAGGTAAAGAGGTTTGACACTCTTCATTTCAGCTGAAATCTCCTRTTATGTAGCTAACATTTGTGTGAGGAACACGTGTAATCCAGGCTTTTCGTGCACAGAGATTGTACTAGCAACACTATTTGTAAAGCATATAAAATTTTATGCAGTATAAAGATTACTTAAAAATAGTAATTTGTACATTAGAATCTTAGCTTTGCTTCTGCCATCATATATCTTCTTCCAGGCTAGTCAATAAGGAAAGAACTTGAACTACAGGATCTTGCAGTGTGACAGCAGGCATCATTCCTGAGGAGGAAATAAGCCACTATCCAATTTCAGCTCATTCTGACCACGTGGGAGACACAAGAGTCCCATAGTTTAGAGTTTCATATATAATAAAATATATACAATAAATAAGATAAAAATAATAATTTTTTTTTTCTGACAGTGATGGACTGCTTCCCTTTTAAAGATGGTAGCATCTTCTACATTCAAAACTTTTATAAATGGTAAGATTTAGTCTATATTCTTTAAGAAAATAAAAACACTATGTTTCTAATGCATACATAGTACTTTGTGAAATCACAGATGTTTTCTCCAAGTTGTACATAATTCACAGATGTTATAAAGACAAACACTTGCTAAGGTCTCTCTAAAGATAACATGTTARTTACTCTATTTCATTATTAGAGGAGGAAACAACAAGATTATTGTCTTGGAAGAAAGAACCAAATAGGTTCTTCATACACCTTAGGAGTGTCACTTGATGAAGATGTTGAGCACTCTTGAATATTCCGGTATTCCTGCAGCCAGGCACCCCAGGCTATTCTCAGAATGGTTTTCTGCACACCTTCTTCGAGGAAGCTAGCGAGGTTCCCAAGCAGAAAGTTCCAGCCTGCTTGGGAGGGACCTTGGATGCGGATGTGAACCTTCCAGAAAAGGCAGTAACTACATTCAAAATATGTTTCAGCTACCACTCTCTATTCACAAAACATAGGAGGCCCTGCTTGCCCTTCCAGGGCCGTGGGGAGGAAGAGGACATAAACAACTACATCCAGGAGGGAATTCGTTGCTGTAGATCCCAGCRCTCAAAAGCATATAGCCTGAGGAGCGGGTTTTGAGGTCGCTCCTGGCCTCAGTTCAGTTAGCCAGCTAAATCACTCCTCCGTGTGTGACCTTTACAAATCTAAATTCCTTCATGTCTGTACACACTGTTGAGGGAGTCCAATACTACGAACTTGGTTCTGCAGTCCAGTCCAGGGGCTGGAGTGCCTAAAAAGCTAAATGGCACGGAGATTAGCCCCTTTCCTTGCCTTTCCTTTCCATGGTCAGTCTTGCTTTCTTTAAACAAAATAAAGATACAAGGAAATTGGTTTTGAACAATAACAACAAAAAAGACAGCCTTTTCAGATAATATTTTGTGTAATGGTTTATACTATAGATGTAAAATCTGTATTAAAAATATTCAAATAAGATAGAAGTGCAGCAATCCAGAATATCTGTCAGGAGAAACTCTGTGGCTGCTCCACCCTGTCCTACATAAATGTGAAAAWGAACAGTAGCAGGCAGGCGAGTGTGCTCTCAGAACAGTTTCTTCTTGTTTACAATTGCAGTAGGCTAAAATGACTCATCACTCCATACAAAATGAGAACTATGTGCTCACAAAAGATGTTTTGGTACCCTCTGAAAGGTTTCTGTAAATGACAAAATGATATGTGTAATTTCTTTGAATATAAATTTGAAAATCATAATGCCTATAAAATGTGAAAATATATATAATTTCTTAGCATTCTCTGTTTCATGATGATAAGCTTGGGGACAACATCTGTTTTACTTCATAACTCTTCAAATGGCAGGTGTTATAAAACTAAATTAAGAACACTGCAATACTTGTCCCTCAGGAATTTCTAAAAGAGAACGCTTTCCAGAGTTACAAAAATTATATGTAGCATTTTGGAAAATGTTAGGAACTCTTTTCAACATGAGCTTCTCCTTATACACATAATAAATACATAGAATTTTTGTGAAAGGGTTCTATATTAAAACTTAAACTGCAAAGATATCATTTTCCTAAATTCCCTGCATGTACTAACCTTGTCTGTGAAATTTTTAGTGGTAACCTCAATGTTAGTAGAATTAGACACGCTGTTCTGTGCTTGAAAATAATAAAAAATCATCTGTAAAGTGTAATTCTATTAAAATTATGTTTATCAGCTATTATAATAGCTATATTATAGCTGTAGCTGTGTTATCAGCTACATATATCTATATATATAGCTATATATGTACATAGTATGTATATATATATGTGTATATAGCTATATATATAAAATATCTACATAAACAATTTTTCTTAATATTTTCCTTGTTCTTCTCATTAGAAATTGCATATATTTCAGTAAAAGAAGTTGGATATGTTAATATGCATACTAATATATGCATAAAAATGCATATACACACATTTATGCATATAAATACTATTTTCCTGGTGAACAGAATGTGCTTTTAGTGCACTTTGTCACTTTACATAMTCTTGTACTGTATTATAAAAGATGTCAGAATAAAAACTTATTTCACTCGCAAATCACAGATAGGGAAAAAACMAAAAAAAACCAAAAAAAMCCCACAATTTCCTTCTCTGGAAATGCAGTGAAGTGGATAAGGAAGCTAAAATCTTTGCTTCATGGATGAAAACCAAATGGAAAGAAATGTTCYTTCCAATATGTATTCTCCATAAAACAATTAGAAAGGAGAAATAGCCTCGTCCACCCAAGTGCTTAGAAGGAAACTTTCCAGGAAAGAATACTTCTGTTTTGTGGAGAGGGCAATACTAGCAATCAGGAGAGGTTTTAACCTTCCTTGAAGGTCACAGAAAGGGAGAAAACTAGAATATTTTTAAATAATAATTTCTGATGCATCAATTTGAGTATATAGATGGATCAGAAGATACTTGAAGAAATTTTTTTATGACACTTTTACTGCCATTGCATTGACCCAATATTTCCACAAATGTGAATATCTAAAAGAACTACCTTCTATCAGGCCTCTCCTGGAAGTCATGAGTGAAAATCCTAATCTAGGTCTGCGCACAAACCTACTAATATTTATCATGTTCTTCTTTTGTTATGTTTCACAGACCTAAAATTCTGAGGTAAGGAAAACAGTATCTTTGYAAAAGCCAAGTTCAATACTCCGAGGAGCTGKGAAATAGCACCAAGTCCAAGTCCACATGCTGTTACAAGTTAAAGAATGAACTACAGGGAGAAGGCAGAATGAACAGTTATCACAGCTTCCTATTTTCACTAAGTTTTTCTTAATGAATGGAAACAAACATCCACATAAAATTGGTGAGCAATATCAATTTTAAGAAATTGAGTGGGGTCAGAAGAGTTGTTTCATTCCCTGTATTTGCTCACTTTTTTCTGCAGGTTTGGCAAAGAAGCTCATTAAGGTCACAGTAGAAATTTTTGCTACTTCACAACACACCTCATTATGAAAGGGATTTACAAAACCCATGCTGATTATAGCCATGGGAGGTTTTTTACAAAAAAAAAAAAAAAAAAAAAAGAAAA
>PTEX01000250.1:794184-807456 GCA_003342815.1 Eudromia elegans
AAAAAAAAAGCAGTAGCTGAACAGGTAAGATTCCTAGAATTTCAGGCAGAGTGTAAATGAGAGCAGAATGAGAAAATAATTGCTAACTTCTCAGAGGAAAGAGCACCACTTGTTTGAGCAACTACTTACATCAAAGAATATTTCTTTTTTTTTGCAACAATTTAAAGCTTAAAAGTGGCATTTAACATTTCTGTGGGAAGTCACTAGAGTTTGTTTGAACTACAAAACATCACTGAGAACAGCCAGCCACTCCATAGACAAAGCAAACCCTTTATCACCTTGCATTGTTATTAAAACAAATCTATTTGTCTACATAGAATCCAAATAAAAATATAGATATATCTTTAGGTAAAACCTTGAGAAAGTCCTGTGAAACTTAATGAGCTTCTCATATACTACTTTTAAGATTTAGGTCTTTCCTATTTGCTATTTCACTTTGTTATTTTAACATGTTGCCTTTGATTTCATTATACACAGTCCTTACATTGCAAGAATAAGCACACTAGTTTTTATACCTTTCATTCTTTATGTCTATTGAATTTGTGAATTKTATTAAAAAGATTAGGTGCTTAAAACACTAAATATCTGACACATAATGTGGAGTACAGATCACCATGTTAATTCCAGGTTCCATTCAGGGCAGAGGGAGTCCCCACATTACATGCATACATTGTGGAATTATGATATACATAAAATCTTCCTCAAAGGGTTTCATGCCTAAGCAAGTATTCAACTAAATCTATTGATTGGTAGTACTTTAAACTCAGTATCTCTTTACTTAAGGAAAATATTAATTAAACGCTTATTCCAAGGGCCAACCATGGAAGGTGTTCCAGTATGCTCTGTATAGGCTGAGATCACAGGATCTTTTCTGTAAACTCACTGCTTGGCAACATCAAATTATCAAAATCAAATAACAAAATATCCTCTTTCTATTCTGTAAGCTGTATTGTTTCCTAAGGACTTAGGTGTATATGTGTGTTTTGGGAAATGAGTACTAGGAAACGAGAAAGAACCAAAGTACATGGGCTGTGACCAAACTACACRGGAGTAGACCACTTAAATATTAGTTCTCTTTGGCCACCACATGAAAAACCCCAAGAGAATTAAGAGTAAAATTATTCTTAATTTTTGACAATTTCTATGGGGTTAAATCCACATGGTTCRGTCTTTTGTAAAGTTGCATACAAATCCTTGGGGAAGAAAATTCTAAATCAATACAATACACTCTCTATTTTTAGAGTGTCTCTATTTGTGTTTTGAAATCTCCAAGTGAGTTCCTGCAATACAGTGTTACACAAATTTCCACTCTGATTCAGAAAGGTACCCATCATATGGGTTARACAAGTAATCAAAAAATACCAAATTATAAGAGAATGCAAAARCTGACCATAAACATTTCAGAAGTCCTGGGACTCTCTTACAACCAGCTAATAAAAAAAGAAAAGTGAAAAGCAGAAGACCAAAGAAACTGTTGTTTTGTGGTGTCTTAAACTGWTAGAATAATTTTTCAACTCTCATAATCATTAAGCTTTTTTCCCACAGCTCAGAAGAGAGTTTTTTACAGGATGTTCTGCTCACTTAAAACAAGTSAAAAAAAAATGGAGGACAGAGGTGGCATAAACATAATGATCAGCCCAAGTTTCTATTAGTATTAGGCACACCACTGAGCACAAGAAATTCCATTTGCTTTTTAGACATGGATTTATGCCAGTGTTGTAAGAAAACAGACATGGCATTCACAGGCAACTGAATACACAACCACTGAAAAAAAACAAACAGCAATACAAGTTTTGTACAAGACTCAACTGCAGAAGAGCTAGTGTAAGTAAATTGAGTAAGACTGGATTAGTAAAGTTTGGRTTAGTCAAGGTTGTGTTGGATAAGGAATTGTTAAAATAGAAAAATTTTAACATTACATCCAGMTAATTTTTTGGATTTACTTTTATTAGAAGATACATTTCACTCTGATATGTATGAAGGACACATGAAATATGTGGATCCAAATATGTGGATCATTTTACTCCATCTGCTACAAATTTTCCCAAAACTTAAAAAACATTTGGTGTCTTGGAGACTTCTATACCCATGTGAAATGTACTTAAAATTTACCAGTGAGTTAAAAAGTTACTTGGAGAAATAGAGAAGAGGGATTGATAGAAAAATATTTTCCCTAGTCCTGCAAACTGAGCAGGCAAACACATTTCTGGATAGAGCCAATATTTTGTATAAAACAAATCCTGGTCATTCACAAGAATTACAAGTGGAAATTCTTATGAAAACATCTTTATTTACAGGTTTAAAATATATGGAGGGCTGGCTGTGCAATTATTCAATCACCTAATACTTCTTATTTATAGAAACATTTAAACTTTGGACACTAGGTTTTACTTATTTATTTTTCTGTGTTGATTCTTTGTACCTTTTAATCATTGGATTTCATCCTCTTAAAAAAAAGTACAAAGGCATTATCCTCCATTTTACTTTTATTTACTTTTTTTACTTTATTTACTATTATTTACTTTYATTCTTCTGTGCTTTATAAAAAGAAATGAGACAAATCCTGATCTTTCTTTCAAGAAGTTAACTTCACCATACTGGGAAAAACTCATCTATGTCTGGTCATTGTTCTAAAAGTAAACCAGAAATGTCTGCATGCAGAAAGATAATGCACCCCAGAACTTGGAAAGAAGCTTCTAATTTGGCTATGAATCTGCTTCCATTAAGTATTTATGAAACCAATGGGGTTTGTATCTCAATCCCCTCCAATGTTACTCTATAGTGAAAATGTCAACTTTCTACTGCTATAAATTATTCTGCTAGCTCAAGATGTGTGGGTAGCAACTTGTAGTTTTTGTTTCTGCTATTTGGATACGTGTGTTTCACTGTGATGCCGCGTTAGGGAGCTTTTGGGAAGAGTATTCTTTTTTTAARCTAAGAAATATTCCACACAAAAATACATGAAGAAAGCACTGTCTGAGTGTAGAATCAATCACTTGAGTCAAAATATACACTTACCAGGATCTAGAGCACCAGAAGGTGAGGACCATCCAGTGTTCTACAAGAACATTCGCTCATTATAATCCAGACATTCAGTATTCAGAAGGATCAGAATAAGTAATGAAGTTGCAAGCAAGCCTAACACAATGACAAAAAGTTATAGCCACTTACATTTTTTAATGTAGTTGGTAGAGATGTTCATACTTCATAAGCAGCAGGGCAGGTGGTGATCTACACCCAGAAAATAAGAGACAGCATTATGTTCTGTTCTCCCAAAGAGCTGAAACCTACACTCAGTACTTCCAAACATGTAGACCAGACAGGAAAATACTTCACTGTAACTAATCCCTAAAAGTTTCTAACACTTTTGTTAAAAGCAGCAGGAGCTGTTTTTGCTGCCTGGTAGAAAACTGGAAGGAACTCTCTCCCTCCTTAAAAGTCACTTTMTTGCAAATAAGTTAATTTATGTTTTGTTTTAATAGGACTCACTTATAAGCTTTGACTTAAGAGTTCTCCCTTTATTAAACAGTACAATGGCACAGTTCTATGCAGAAAGGAATGTAAGATTCACAGGRTGAGAAAAATGTCAGGAAAGTGGGAGTTCACTTACGGGGGTTATGGAGAATCTGCACTCTGCTCCCAAATCTTTAAATTTGTATTGTAACAGTCACTATATGCTTAGTATAAAAAGCAGAGGCACTGATATAAACCGGAATTGAAACCTTGCAAGTGCCAGGATACTCCCCAGATGATATTTCCTTCTGGGCTTTCTCATTCTACAACTGAGCCTGGAATTTGTCTTTTGGGGTTTTTTTTCCACAGTGGGCCAGCTGCAGAGGAGCAAGACAGACCCCTACAACCAGCGCAGTCGATAATTRGGTGACCAGGACATCCTCCTGGAAAGTAGTAAGGGAGGTTTCAACTCCATCTAGGTAAGTGCACTAAACCCACGCCTGAACAAACGCTCTGGAACAGAACCTTTTATTGACACTGATTCTTTTTTGCAGGAGAGTTTTAAAAGAAAATAGTGACGGTTGCTCTGTTATTTTTATTTCTATATGTAAGCAGGGTGGATACAGGAGTAGTCTGGTGACAACGAATTTTGGTTTTGCCTCCAACCAGTACCTGTTGGGGCATATAGCCTATAACAGCAGGGAGGACTGTAGRATCACTCCACTATAATCATCACCACTAAACGGACAGTAGCCAGGCACCGCAGAAGACACATACTGGAGAAAAAGAGGAAGAATTTGCCTGCCACATATATGAAGCCTTTTTCCTACAGTAAGTCACAGGGTTTAGGCACATTCATACAGTCAGTGTTTCTGAGTGACTAGTTTAAGTTAGCTCCCTTCTCAGAATGAAAATATCCAAATTATTATTTAAAGCCTCTGATGCTCCTATGCATTGCTGCTCCACAACTCTGTAACTCTACCCATGGAAGTGAACCACGCAAAGGTCAGAATATGTACTCTATAATGCAAAAATGCTAAATCAAATTGCTTAAAGACTTATTTCCTGTACTTGAGGAAAAAAGCCCAGCCTATAAGCTATGTAGATACACAATGCCTGAACTGTAAAACCTGGTATTAAGAAAGGAACCATTTTAGCATATTTAACATTTTAACACATACAGCARAGTAAAAAAATTACAAAAAAGGTAAAAGCAAAACCTAACCCAATACCTTCCTACCAATTAGAAGGCAAATAGTATAAAAAATATTCATCATGTCACAGTCAACACTTGCAAAAAGCAAAACTCTCTTAAGAAATGACATTTCTTCCTCCAGACAGACTCTAAATTAACTAACAAGAAAGTGCTAACTAAATGCTAACAAGAAAGAGATCTGACAACAGGGCAAAGATCTATAAAAGATTTAGCCGGGGAACGGGTACAGAGCACTTTGTATGTTAATAAGTTGCAGCTAACAACTAGTGAGAAGAAGAAAATATTCCAGAACTTATTGCTCGCTCAACAAGTTACTCCTGATTAACAGCAAAGTGTGGAGCTAAGCCAAAGAAACCAGGATGCTGCTTTGTTCCTCTAATAAGGACAGATCCTGATGTTCACATTGTGTGACGCTTACTGGAGTGACTACTAAACAGGCTGCAGCGCCTTACTACCACTAATTGTAAAGGAGTAGGACTGGTCCTTAAATGGATGGATTCTACATTCACCTTCTATCCAAGCTCTAATTTTGCACAAGCTCAAGTGCAAGCTCAAAGATACTGAGATAATTGGGAGTTTGCTACACAGGCAAGCAAYATAGCAATCTAAGTCATCTTCATTGGGTTCAGGGTGTTTTCATTATCAGGAAAAAAAGACAGTACGCTTGGTTGCAGTATGAAAATGGGAGTGTCCTTGAGCAACACAAGATTCTCCCTTACCCCAGTGCTGTTTGTCCAGCTACCATCCCACAGAGGTGAACCTGACTACTTTGTAAATCTGTGCTGGCCTAAAAGTTAGCTTGCTTGGTTCACAGGTGCCAAAGCATTGTGTGCCCCAGATGGTGTCATTTTTTTAAAGTCTTTTTAATGTCTCTTCTAAAAGCATTTGTAAGTGCCTCTTCTCCCATACCCTATCTCTTATCAGGTTTGTTTCCCTTTGAGTACTGGTATTTACATCCTTTATGAAACGGGATGGGAAAGTGGATTTAGGTATTTGTGCTAATTCTGACTACAGCTAAAGGAAAGACAAAATCAGAACAGATGAAGAATCTTTTATTTTCATTAGTTTGGGCTCAGTTACTCAAGAAAACACACTCACACAAAAAAAATCCTCCCAAGAAATCTTCTTGAGAAAATTGTTCCAGGCACTCTGTTGTTTCCAGCTAGCCTTAGTGTGCTTTATAAGGAGAACTCATATTTTCCTGGGCAGAGCATGTCTGCAACACATGTTGGAAAAGGTAGAGTGATAAATCGGTGTCAGGCACAGATGTGAAAGACTCTAGTGCTTAAAAGCCGTCCCAGGTTATTTTTATAAATGCTCATATGGTTCGATTTGGTCAGAGTAAATTAATGCATCTACATTAGAGGCAAATTACTCATTATAGGTTTGGTAAATATGTGATGTACAAACTATACATAAAGGGCACATAGCTGATGTGATTCTGTGAACACAATCTGTAGCTTAAACATTTGTTGGAGAATTTTACTCATGGGGTTGTGTACCAGCCCAGTCACCTCTTTGAAACTAATGGATATAAGCTAAGTATATCTCTGTGCAGCCATGTATATGCACCCTGCACAACAGCCTCTGAACAGTTACCACAGAATACAGACACGGGTTTCACCTTCCCATTTATCCTTACTCTCAAAAGAAAAGTATCATTCCAACTGCACAGGACTGTTCAAAGTTTTCTCCTAACACACATGCTTAATGTTGAACACAGGATTTTTTTCAGTTAGAATCACAAAATTCAATACATTATTTTCATCTTCATACAAAATGTAYATGCACAGACACACTTCCTGTGTTTCTTTAGGACAGTGTGTCTCTATTCCAAGCATTTATTTTCTCTTACTTTGACATGATTAATTTGATGCCCCTTTTCTTGATCTCTTGCTCATCTTTCCAGATTTGTTTCATTTCTACTTTTCCTTTGTCCTCTGCATCTTTTAGACCATACCATTACCCAATCCCTTAAGACACTAACATTTGCTTTCAACATTAACAAATTTTAATGACTTGGTATTGAAAGAAAATGAATTGCTGACACCTTTTATAAAACTCGTGCCATATTTTTATTTTCCTTTTTTTACTAAAAGAAGTTCTAATAGGAGAAAACAGCCTGCTCATAGTGATACTGTGACACTGAGCCCGGCTATAAACTGGAGCTCTGTGGCATGAAATTTTCCATCAGTATCCTAGGAAAGAAAATGAAGCAGCAATCATTAATCAAGCAAGACCTACACGTCATAAGCAATAGGCAAGAGTCCAGGAAGGCCACAAGGTTAAAATGCTTTGTTTGAGTAATTATAGGATTTGAAGGATTAGGCTGAACCAAAAGATTTAAGGACACAGAAGGATTAAAAGGGAGAAATAAGTAAATTAAATTAAAGGGAATGAAGCTATAGAAAGCAGCACAAAAAAAAAAAAAGTTTACTTACTAAAGTTTTTGAAACACTTGAAGAAACCTATTAGTAAATAGGTTTCTACCCCTGGAAGAATTACAATTCAGGGCAATACTATTTTGGTATATTTGCTTGTTATTTAGTAACTCAATCTGTAGGGAAAAAAAAATTCAGCATGCTTCCATGATAGGAAACCTAACAAAACAAGTATA
Organism: Eudromia elegans; assembly: GCA_003342815.1. Taxonomy (NCBI): domain Eukaryota; kingdom Metazoa; phylum Chordata; class Aves; order Tinamiformes; family Tinamidae; genus Eudromia; species Eudromia elegans. The sequence goes on from PTEX01000250.1 coordinate 801,471, forward strand.
TACTTCAGCTAAAATGTTCTGGATCCCAGAACGCAAAGTCATTGTGCATTCTATAGCTGATAAAAACGTGAAATCCGGTATACAAAACATAAGTGAGATCACACCCACCATAGCCAACAGAATCTGAAGATTCTTACTGTGTACAAACAAAATTAATGCCAGTCTTTGCCTGCTATCCTGAGTTGCAACATTTTTTAAAACTTGCAAACCTCACATCTTTTAACAGTTTGCTACCTTGGCAAACTAATGACAGAATTAACTCCTGCACTTGCTTCAGAYATAATCTACAGGCTCTATTTCTGGAATATTATGCATGGGAATAAACATTCAGGAAATATGATCCCTGGATGATCCACACATCATGAAGTCGCAACCTGCCAAAATAAAAACAAGCAAAAGATARCCAAAAATATACAGTGTTAAACTTAAATGAATGTAGGTTTTGTTCAGGAACAGTCAGTCACAAGTGCAAGAGAATATCAATTTCAACACAGCTATGCAGGGAGAGTAAGGTCTGAAAAACAGCAGCTTTTATTTGGAGTTACTTTAGCATATCTTAATGAAACTGCTATCACCTTCTCTTTTATGATAATCTTCGAAAGCAGAAAGGCTCTGGGAACCTCAGTAAAGAAGTATGGGAGAAATKCAAGAAACTGAGGAACAGTATAAAGTGGAAAGGAGAAAGATACAGAAGAAATAATCAGTTACTGAAAAAAGAGAATAAAATGAAGCATATAAGGAAAAAAGCAGCAAGCATGTACATACAAAGAGCCTGGACAAAGGATTCAAAACACAACACAACAAGAGACAAGAGAAAACAAGTGAACAAACTAGTTATTTTCCTACTTATTTGTACTCCTTACTATTCCATCGTCACTAYGGAATGACGATGGCTACTGTGTTTGGCAACCCTAGCTAAAAGAACATTACTGTGCTGTATTGGCAGGGTACTTTTCAGCATGATTAAAGAGCAGTGAAACTTTTATCAAACTTTGGTTTCTGATTTTGCTATATCGCTTACATTTCTGTTCAAAGTTTGGGTATCGGGTMCAGACGACACAGTAGCCCAGCTCGGGCACTCTGCATGCAAACRGTGTGTTGCTGCAGGAGGAGCGCATGCACAGAAACCCTGGGTGSCAGCACCACCTCCCGGTCAACAGCAGAAAGCAGCAGGCAGAAGTACAAAGTCAACCCAGGGCACGGTAAATTAGATAAATTAGTCCTGGAAGAGTAACTAACACAACAGGAGAGTTTCTACGACCAAGCTGTATGAACATATCTGAAGATGACACTAGGTATTACAGCACAGAAATCAGTTTCTCCAGAACTCTTAAGAACTAGGAAAGTAACAAAATGAAGGTTGATAGAGAAATTTTCATCGATTATCAAGAGTGGCTTTTTTAAAGGAGTTGGCATAGTCCATTTTTTTAAGTGAATCTGTTCAGTCATGTCCAGGGACAATTCAGATCTTTAATTCATAAACAGTATGCTTGCTACTCCCAGGCACTTAAGCGAACAGTACAAGAAACAGACCCTAAACTTTCCAAACATTTCTTAAATTTCATTATTGAGGTGTCAAGTATCGCTGCTTATTTTTTCTCAAAATGATCCTCTTAAGAAAATAAGGTCTTATTTTATTTTCTGATAGATAATTCCTGCAGAGCATGAAAGAAATTTAGACACCAGCCCAATTAATAGATTCKGTAGCCAAATCTAACTTATGTTTTAAAACAGGCAACTGCAGTAGGAAACTTCAGAAAGTACTATATTATAAAGAATTACAACTTGTCATACTCCGTTTTAAGATTATTTATTAAGCAAGCCTGAGCTCAGATTGCAATAAATCAAAAATTTTATACATTTCAGCAGTCTCTCTCTCCACCTGAGTTACGTCCCATTCAAGTATTGCCATCATACACCTATCAGAAATATTATTAAAACGAAATAATTTTGCATTTTGAAGAATGATAGGATACTGGGAGWTGCTGACATCTGCTTCTTCGSATCACAGAAAACTTGAGCCACTTTTCTCATAARCTCCCATGAATAGCAATCAAGCGTAATCAGTTTTTTGGTTAAAATGAAAAATAACTACTTGATTCTTCTGTATTGAATATTCCCAGTGTAAGAGCATCTCCAGCAGCTCACACAGACACACCACATTCTTATCTCTGCTCGAGGTCTGACCATGAGGTTTCCAGTGGGTTTTTTCGTAGTCATGTTCATTCAGCCMCGGCTCTTTTTGCTGTGCCATCATTCTCTCTCTCTCTCTGTGTGTGTGTGTGTGTGTGAGCGATTTGGATACCTATTCACTAGGAGCCAGGCTGACTACTGATTTGGCTCATATGGGTCACTGACCAGACACCAGATGGTGGTAACATTCTGTTCCTTCTAATCTGGCCCAGAGTTGGCAATTTGGAGGTGAAAAGCTTTATCCTATTACCAACGGCCTGAGCCATCCTGTCTCCAACCTGCAGGCGTGAGATTAAGCAGTTAAGTCTTGTAGCTACTGCCGCCCCCCCTCAAATATCTCATTTACTGCACATCACAGACATCTACTGGGTAGATCTAAGAGGAGATCCATAAACGTCAGAAAACTTYATTGAATTTACATTCTACCTAAGGAGGAAAAAGAAAGAAGTCAGGCTGGTAAAATAACAGTATCAGCTGGAATAGTACTGTGCTATGCAAATAGCTAGCAAGAAAAGTTTGCAAAATATAAAAATATTRGGAAATATTGGAAATATAAGCAGGCTGTTGGTGAAAAAATGTATCTTAGAAAGAGAAGGAGACATAACAAGGAAATGCAAATAAAAACAAAAGGCAGATAATATAAAGATGCAACTTATCTTTTTAAGTTTCAGGAAACATCAAAGGAACAATGTAACATTGCACACTGGTAAAAGCTAAGAAAGTTAGGTTTTAGGAAAGGGAAGAAGAAGTTAGGTTTTAGGAAAGATTAGGGAAGCAGAAAAACTTGGCTTTTTTCAGGRAACTTATCCAACCTATCCTTATAGTTTTTTCACGCCATCATGGGTGCTTTATTTTGCCACATATTCAAATCTTTATTGTTTAGAAATTAGACTTTTATGTTGTAGGCAAAATCACCACAAAAATTCTGATTTTTGCTCAYTTCAAAAATTGCAAGAAGAATTACTGTTACATTTGTGAAGGTGATCAAGTACATATAGCTTGGAATTTCAAACTAATTGCAAAGAAAAGAATCCAAAGAATTGCCTACATCCAGACTCAACTCCTCAAAATTCCTTACTTTAAAAATGCACGCATGTTTCACAGTATGTTTTTAACCATGGGATATAAATTTGGGCCATATAAAGACATGAGAGAAATGAACAAGTAGACTATTTGKTTTTGCATATAAATATGTCTATATTTCCATATAAAAAATCTGCATATATGTGGATCAGTATTTCATGCTTACTATGGAAAACATAAGTCACATTATATATTGTAATCTTAAAAAATCCCATTTCTTCATAACTACATTAATCCAGTTAGGCAATTTCCCCTTTCTGGAAGATCTGCCTATTCAAACCTGTCATCTAGTTAACAAAGAACTCACAAGAGAAGCAGGAAAGTAACTATCCTTGCACAAGGGGAAAAGGCAAGTCCAGCTCCTTGACAGTATCTAAAAGAGCTTAGTGCTCATTTCCTCACTCTATGCTTTACACAGCTTCATATATAAGACCTATCTGGTGCCATACACAAATGGATGGTCAGTTTTACCTAAAATTGCCTTMATTTTCAATTGTGATGCTTCTGAGTACTGAATAACGCCCACCTTTTACCCATAAAGCCTTCACATTACATCACACTATTTATCTAATGATTTTTTTAACAGTAATACTAACAGTAACAGTAGTAGAAAACATTATGCTAAGGCAGATTACACAAACACTGGTGTGGAACTGGTCTGTCTACTGGTGAAATATTTCCTTGAAAATACACAATTAGACTTTGACTAAGTAAAAGTCTTACTCCAGAGGACTTTTTTTCAGGCAGAAATACCAAAGAAGACACAACATAAGAACAATAGAAGAATGCACAAGTCAGAAATGGAATAAAAGGGAACTACATGGAAGAAATTGGAGTTTTTAACAGAAATGACTGCAACTGAGCTCAGCCCTAAGACAGTTTACCTATTATTATTACTAACTAGATGGTCWACGGTCATTGCTAAGCAGCCAAGGAGCTGCTTGTGTGCTTCTGAAAAGTGAACTGAGAAAATAACCTACACAGAAGTTATATTACTTTTACAGAMTTTTATATACATAAATATATATACATATACAGACCTGTAGAACAGCCTCTTTTCAGATGGATACTTAATAACCAGGCCTAATAGCAAAAATATTGGTCTGTTAGGCAAACTTGACTGAACAAACCAATTGCTCTACCATTTAAAAGGCAAACATCAGATCATGTGACATTCTCTAGGAGTCTGAAAGGTTGTTGCAGATAATTGATTTTTCTGTATAGACGATGCACTGAAAAAACCCTGTTCAAGTGTCTCTTTTTAGTTTTTGATGAAATACATACCATCCTATGATGCTAGCTTTCAATTCACCACCTTATTTTTCAGAAGTTTATCATACTTCTGAATAAAATTATACTTAACAGTATACASTTTTAATATTTGGCATTCATATCATTTTATGCATTTTTATTATAGCACATGCATAATTGATATATCTTTTCATTAAAATGTAATCCAGGAAAAAAAGAAAAAACAAAACCACAAACCAAGAAAACAAATTTCTAGACACAAGTGCCCAAAGTGTTTGGTGTTTCTCCATAATAGCAATTTCATTAAGATAAAGCTAGTGTACAGTTATTTAATTAYAGCACAAATTCCATCATGTTGCTCGTTGCACAGAGCACTGCATAAACTCTCTACACTGAAACTGAAGTAGATCCTGGAGACTTAAAACATTAAGTGTGGTAGACCCTTGCAACCCTCCAGTTGTCAAAACATGACCAACACAGTACTTTGAGATCTGTTCTGTAAAAAGTAGTGTTCAGTTTRTGAAGGAATACTGTTTTCAGTGAAAGCACAGATTTAGGACCTCTTTAGGTTGCCATGGGAAAGCATCCTACATTAGGAGATGAAGCTATTTCAGTACAAATTACTCTCCATAGATACATCATGGCAAAGAAATACAACAAGGAACAAGAGTTTTCTAAACCACAGCRTAAATTTAGACTTGAAATTAGACTGGGAGCATCAGGACATTTGAGTCTGAAAGGAGACCGATGATGGTGAGWCTCCTCATCATCATGATGGTGAGGAACCTGACASCTTCTAAGATGAAGGTCCACACACTTATGAGACTTACCACACGCAAGGGTGCCTCAAGTAAAGATGTGATGATATATTTGCAATCCATTCCTGTATACTCTGATTTCTTCATGYAGCAGTCTTGTGTTGTAAGTGGTATCTTACAAATCACCTTGTTTCAAGGCATGTTGATGTGGAAAGCTGTAAGGCACAGCAGAAAAGAGGGCAATGCTAGCCCATGAAAGAGTCCAGATAGGCTTTTGAGTTGTTCAGATACTGAAGAAGAGAGTTAATGAATAAGATACGATTCAAACTGTCATACTCAGATATCCTAGTGACAAGACAGAAGTGACAATATAGAACTGGCCAAAGTCCACTGCTCTCCTGCACAGAATTAGAGGTACATTTGGCATGAATATTTCGGCCAAACCTAAACCTACGTGCCCATAGTAAGTCCCAGTGTTACGGGGATGCCTGTGCAGCTGCATGGTAAAATCCCGCACGCCAAGMCGGAGTTTACATGGGAAAGGAGGAGCAGTGAGGGCAGATGTGGAAAGTACCTCACGCTCCTCCCCAGCTTATCACTAATACCAACCGCTGCTCTCCCCACCTTTACGCCAACGGTACGATCTGAGCCCYTGTACGCGCCACTAAGGGCCGCAGGGAGCTGCCATCCGCAAACGGGAC
>PTEX01000250.1:807734-866973 GCA_003342815.1 Eudromia elegans
GCTTTGCGCGGCCCCGCCCGGCCCGGCGCCATGAGCAGCGCGTGAGTGAGCGGGGGCCGGCGGGGTCGGGGCGCGTACCTAGGGCTCCTTGGGGGCTCCTCTGCTGCGAGGCCTCGTGCGTGGCCGCTGCTGCCCCGGCCGGCCGCGGGTCGGGTGCTCGCGGAGGGCGAGGCCTCCAGCCGGCCGTTTCGGGCAGTTTCGTCCCTTTGGCCGAGACGCGGAACGGGCGGCGCGGCCGGGCCTGGAACCGCCACGAGGAGGCCGGGCGCGGAGCGGGGGCAGGTCTCCTGGGCGCCCTGTTCCTGCGGGGGGCACCTGCCCCTCTCCTGGGCCGGCGAGTGGGAAGATCCGCGCGTGCCTGGAGGTCGTGCGCTGATGGCTGYGTTAAAAGGGCTTTGCTGTTGTTGTCTCTTTCTTTCAGGCTTATTTAGAGTTTATAATTTTATTTATTTGGACTGTTATTCTGGAGTGGTTTGATATGTTGAATGCAGATCTGGGATAAATTCTCTCTAAGGGTGTCTAGGGGGAAAAATACTGTTGTGAGGGGTAGCATTTTGGAGTAAGCTTAAAGCAGTTCATTTWAAATTGCTTTTTTCTGTTGCTTCTTGCAATATGAATTTTCCTTTTCCCATTCCCTCATCTTTATTCTTTCTGTCCTTTAGCAGTAAATAGGAGGAGACAAAAAAGGGACAGTTACTCTTGTGCAGTAGAAATACGGGGGGGGGGGGAAAAGTTCAGGTTAGTGACTCCTTGACCCTTTACTTGGAAAGAATGAATTGTTCTAGCTGAGAGTTGTTGYTTTAATTTCTTTATTTAGTGCACATTGTTTTCGTGGTTGTAGTATTGCTGTTGAGCTCAACTCGGCATTGGCTTGGATTCCAAATTTACACTCAACCTTATATTAAGTTAGAAGTAATGCTGTTGAGGTATTCTCAGAGGTGTATACACACACACACACTTTTACAAAATGATTCTTTTGAAGCTTCTCTTTCACTTTCTTTCCCTTAGCGTCATTTAAAAGGCACAATCTTTTTAATTCAAAAATTTTGAGTGCTTGTGCAAAGCCAGGGAACTTGAATAAGAGTTAGGAAGGCTTTATAAATACCAGTAAGAAACCACATGATCAATGTCACTAAGATGTGCAGTATAAGAGCACAGAATCGGGTGACCTCAAGCTGTAATATAGTCACAGATTCTGTTCTGCTCAGAATCTGCACTGCTCTGAGGTTGGGGGGAGTTCCCAGTGTGCTTTTGGGGAGTTGAATTTAAATTTTATTTYGCAGGTCTTTGAGGCTGTAGTTGAAGCTCTTTAAGTTAAGCAATGAATAGAAAAAAGAACTTACTGTAGTTTTATGAGTAATTACTTAAAGCTAGTTAAACTATTTGTCTAGGAGCTTCAGTGTATTAAAAATTAATTTCCTATGTAACAGTTCTCAAGATAACATTAATAATGTTGGAAACAAAGTTTCCAACCTTATTATTCCTGGGTTGTTAATATGCAGATAAAAGCACATCTTAATTAGTTAGTTTTTACCAGAGTGTTTTAGCACTCCTTAAAATCACTTAAAGTTACTTTATGATAGCTTGACATGATCTGAAAACGGTATTTCCAGATGCAGAAAAMCAGGTACCTGAGCTTTTGACTTCACAAGTGTTTTTGGCAAGACTGTACCTACGAGTAAGTTTTCAGGCTAGCTGCACTGGCAGAACTCGATTCATAATTTGATTCATACCTAGATTCATGCCAGGTAAATTTAACTGAGCTCCCTTTGGTCATTGTCAGAGGCTTGTTGTGGCCGCTCTTGCTAGCGGACCACACACTTAAACTAATTATTACTCAAATAACACTTTTCTTTATTGTGAAGTTTTTTATCATTTTTATTCACTTTCACTACTTTAAACTTGAGCAAATAATCTGACAGGTATGAAGATGAGAACAGGAGCCCTGCTGAGGCACCTCATGCAGCGTGGTGGCAGGACCAACTCTGTGTTAGCATGTTCCTTAAAGTTCTGAACTTCCCACCTACCCTTGTTGTTGGGTGTTTTTGTTTGTTTTTTTCAGAGCCAGTATGCAGTACTTGATAAAGTCAGGCCATAAATTACTTTAAATATATATATATATATGTAAAGAGGAGGAGGAAGAAAAAAAACTTTCACTGCAGTGCAGCTTCACATTCAAAGGTTAAGGAAAGGGAAGCTGAGGCAGGTGGTTCTGTAACATCTGTTAGTTAAAGCAAAAAGAATTCATAAATTTACAGAATTTCTTCTACTTCATAATGTAGTGTTAATTTTTCTAGATGAATTACTTATTTTTGATAGTAACTGTTCTTAGAGATTTCTCACAAGCTTTTTCAACCTGAGAGTTGGTGAAATTGCTTGTCCTCTTTGATGTGTATCCATTTAAACACATTCAAGGTGTGAGCTGTGCATCCTTTGGGAGTAACAGTCAATTACTATTTTTATTTAAGTCCCATAGAATTTAATGTTGTCTTCACTGAGGTCTTGTGCTTGGTTTCTATTGGGGGGAGCATCTGTCATGTCTAATGCATACTGAGAGCTCTATAAAAACAGCTGTTAAGAATGGGCAAGAGAAGGGTGTAGGAGGCATGGGTGATTTAAAGACTTGCTGATGACTTGAATCTAACTATTTTACACTTACTTGGGTGTCATGTGAAACATTCAAGTCTGTCTTTTGTAAAATGTTAATGCTATGTTAATGCATGTGTAGATTTCATAACATCCAAAGAAATATTTGTCCATCTCTGTGGGCCATGCCCAGAACATGGGATGATGGGAGGGAGTGGCAGAGTCTGTTAGTACTTGTCTCTGACAGTTATGCACTTGAAAGCCATTTCRGGCTGGCTTTCTTTGCCTGGTTCTGGAACGACTTAAAAGGCGAATTGCATCGGGGCGAGGAGATCAGAGCCAGAATGCAGCGGTAGAGGCAGACCTTGTCCACACACTGTCCAGGCCCCAGAGACAGATAAGCAGCCTTATCAGGAGGTGAGCTTGCTGCTACTCCAGGGGTTCTGTTTCTTCAAAATGGAGATAACTGGGGGGCAGGAAGGAAAGCTGGCTCTGTTTAAAAAGAAATAATTGATGTGAGGATAAAATTCCACTTTAATGCTAGGCTGTCATCTTAATATGTTTGTGCATCTCTTCAGATTTGCAGACTACTTTCTGTTGCAATTGTAAAATGAAGTTTAAGCTTGTTTTCAGCTCCACCTTAGCCATTCACAGAACATCTACCATGTATTTTTAGGTGTTTTCTTCAAGAAATTATGTAGAAATTACTGTTGGCCACGATGAGATGGTACTGGAGTATTTTGATACAACTAGCTCTACTTATAAGGGAATTCTCTGAAATTCAAGAGACTAAAATATAAGTTGCTGGGTCTGCTATAAAATCTAATACAAGTTTAAAAAATCTCCATGTAGATCCCAAAATAGCAGAGGATAGTAGTGTCTAATCAGTGATTCCCAGGGAATATGTAATAGCAGGTGTGAACTGATAGTAGTAAAGAGCCCAGTGAAGTGCCTTTACTTCTCTAGTTTGTTTTATTTTTAAAAAAATACTGCTAGTCAATTAACATTTTATTGTGTATTGCTACAACTCTGGAAGGTTTCCTGACTTGTGGACTGAGCTTATTATAGCAGTCTTGCATTTGAGCTTAGTGGATAGCTCTGGCTCACAGGCTTGTGGTTTTGTACTTAGTCACTTTCACTCCATATGTGTAAATTTTGTTTAATAAATTTGCAGTCTGCCCTCAAACTTTGGTAAACTTTCACATCTACAGCATGGTGTGTCAATTAGCACTTAATTATGTTTTGTGTGAAGAGGCACCTCCTTTTCTTAGTTTTGAGCCAGCCCTCTTTCTGCTGGTCTCACTTGTTTCATATTGGGCAACACAGTGAACAATCTCTGTGCAACTTCTCCAAGGTGTTCATTTTGTAGGCATTTATTTTATTTTTTTACACTAARTAGCTATCTTTGCAGACTGAAAAGTTGGAAAGTTCTGATCTATTCAGTAGTGCTGTATATGCAAGTTATGCCATACCTTTGGGATTTTTTTCCTTCTCCTTTCTTGGAGTTAGGGTTCTTGATGTTATGCATTGTTGCAACAGTTTTATATCTTTTTCTAATTTAGATCACTTTAGATCCATATGGAATGTTCTGCAATAAGGTAACCAGTCCTTCACCAGAGTCCTGTCCTGCCTGTACCTACAGCCCAGAGTCTGTGATTCTGCCTCTGAAGTTACCATTTCCTCACTCCCACATATATACATAGGCACTAATGGCTCTCTGCTCCTCCAGAATAGTTGCTGCTGCTTCTTGCTTTTCAGTTTCATAGGGTCCTGCAATTCTTAGCCATTTCATCTTTATTAAATCTTACATAACTTCTGTTGTGAGTGACTTTTTTCACTTAACTGCTGCTGCCTGGTGTGAGGTAACTGATGAATATATCAAGCAGCRTGAATTCCAGCATAGATTTTCTCCTGTATTCCTATGATGGCCTTACTCAGCTGTGGAAACTTAGACCATTTATTTCTAGATAGGTACTCCTTCATGCAAAAACTTTACCTTTTATTCCTTGTTTGGTTAGTCAAGATAAGTAGAAGCTAATGGGAACTTCTTGGAATTTTGGGTAGATTGTCACTTGGTTCTTTTTCCCCAATTATGCTACTTTTTACTTCCAATGATTTAATTAACTTTGCAAGGCAGAATTTGCTTTCACAGGTGCTGTGGTGATGATTTCACAATATATTATTTGTCTGCTAATTCTATTCTTGATTACAATGTTTATTAATTTGTACAAATAGAGATGTCAGGCTGGATCTTCCCTGGGGCTGTATTTAAATATTGACACTGCATTTTCCACACTTGTTTTTCTTGGGTACTGTGGCAGCTCTAAGGGAGAGGTTATGCATTTCAGTGAACAGTGTAGCTGTTTAATTTCTGAAACTTTTGAATGAATCCTCTCTGGTTCTGGTGGCCATTTTACCTTTCCTGTTTGCCCTTCTGCTGCTTTTGCAGTGGCCTTGATGTATTTTCTAGTACCCAGAATTTACATGCTTATGCTCATGATGCTATCTTCATCAGGTATTCTGTTATATCTGAGCATCTGTTTGTCTTATTACCTTAAAGAAAGAACTGATAGTTTTGCGCCTTTTTTTTTTTTAATACTTGCATTTCAGCTGGAAATCTAGGAGACAGTTCAAGTGTATTTTGCAGGGGAGGGAAAGGAATGGATGCTGGTTCACCTTTCTTAAAGGGGAATTCTTTCCATCCGGGATAGTTCTTCTGTTGTTCAGCCCCTTTGAGTCATTTTCTTGGACTTCAAGTAGAACATTAAATGTTGACTAATTACAACTACTAGGTAAAGCATTTCTTTCTAGTCTTGTGACTCTTTTTTTCTACTCTGTTAAATACAAAGGTATTCCAGATTAATAGCACTGCCTTCAACACTGAGCATAGATTTCTCTCACAATGCTTAGAATGGAAAAAGCTTGCTATTGAGAGTAATTTGAGATAGATATGAACCTAAACATTTATTAAACAAGTAAATGAAGAGGTCACTGGTATGAAGCGTTGCGAAGTTGTCACAGGACAGTCTTCTGCCACAGTAATGGTAAAAATGATTGTTCAAGGATAGGGATTGTGGATTTTCTAGTATTTTACAGATCAGATTTAGCTCTGTCTTCCTTGTTTTCTGCTGGAGTTATTGCCTTCCTGATACCAGCATTAGCAAACAAGGATGCAAAGATGAAAATACTTTCTAACTCTTCTCAACTTCCTGTATTTTTTGAGAAACCTGATCGGGGAGGCAGAACACAACCCCAAATCCCCAAATGTTCAGTTTGTGTTGTGCTTGCAGTTACGGTTTTCATATGTGATCCCTCTCTGCCTCTCAGATTTACACTACTGAAATTCCAGAAGTACTTGGTTTATTGGGGAGGCATGTTTTAGATTGGGGTGGGGGAGAAGATTGGTGGTTTCATTTAYACTTAAGAACAAACTTCTACTATCTATTTATAAAAGCCTAGTGGCTGGAGGCCCTGGAAGTGTGGAGAGCTTGGAGTGGCAGCTATTCTGTCACCATGCCATAACATGCAGCAAAGAAATAGGCCACCCAACAGGTGCCAGCAAARTGTAACTTCCCTTTGCAGAGTCAAACTAATGAACCAGTCATGAGCCAGCCTGGTCCGCAGAGAAGCGTGGACAACCGACTGCTGATGTCTTGCCTTAAATAAAGATGCCACTTTAAATGCTTGCTGCAGTCCTCAGCCTAAGGGCTCTGTGCTCCCTTTTTAAAAAGGGCAAGGATTTCTGTCAATCTTCCTTTCTGAGAGAGTTAAAATAAGATTCCTTGGTACTGATCCTGTCCTAGAAAAAGCAGAAGCTTTTGCAGAATATGTTCTCTAACTTCCGTCAGATCCTCGGGCAGGATGTTTAGTATGCATTATGTGAAGAAGTTACCTTTCTGCTTTGTTCCGAACCTGCCACCTGTTTGCTTTATTTCATGAACTTTGGTTTCTTTATTGAAAGCCTGAATTTCATCTGTGTGTTTTTTTCCCAATACTGATCTAATTTCAAATACTGGAATTTTTAATATGGGACAAGTCTATTTGCTATATAGAGGAAAGGACTATCAATATTAGAAATATTCATGTTGTAACTAGAGTTCTGCAATTTAAGGAAAATTTTTTGCTTATTTGGGAAGAGTTGTGGGTTGTTTTTTTGCTTCCTTTTTTATAAAGTGGAAGCTAAAACTGATGGTGTGAAACTTAGGAATTAATCATTTGCCATGCTCTTGAGTTGATTTTATTGTTATTCTTTATATATTGTACTGTACAGGTGCACCAAGCTGATCTGAAAAATCTGTCTCTTGGAGTTATTTCAGAAGATTACATATAAATCCTCAAATGCTCATTAGAATGCTGTTGTTAAGACTTCCAGTTAACAAGTGCTAAATGATCGTATCTTGAATTATCTACCTGACATAATATACTGTGAATGGTTCCTCTGTTAACTTTTTTCCCACAGCATGTGAAAAAACTTGATGAGATGCTGTAGAATTTTTTTTTTTTTTTTTTGCAACTAAATACTGTCTTTCATTTAACATAGGGATTCGAGAGATTATGGCATCTGAAGCCCACAATGATAGAAAACAGAAAGTATTGCATATTGAGGGTCATTCCATTGATCTTCCCAAAACCAGAATTTCTTCTGTCACTAAAAAGATCATGAAGGAGGTAAGGCTTTTAATTTCCTCAAACTGAAGCAGATACTTTCACAGAAGTTCATAGCTCTGAGCAGTCTAAAACAAGAAATACAACATTCAGTGCAAAGAAGGGTGTGTTTCATGTTGAGATGTGAATTAGAATTTTAGCCTATGCAGAGCTTGCATGATGGGAAATGTGCATTGCATTATATCAGTGTAATTACTGTATGTGCCTATTACCTACATCCTATCTTCCACATGAGCAGTGGGTATTAATGTGGTTTTACTCCTACCTACTTCCCTGCCATCTAGCCAAGAACTGGTTCGGAGCAGGACTTCAATCATCAGAAAAGTTTCTCTCACCAGGAGAGCATGTGGCACAGGAAGTGAGAGAGAGGGCAGGCAAAGTACAGGAATAGAAACAGACCTCTTCTCCCAATGTCAAAACTTCTCTTGATAATTCAGGTACTTTCACTTGGACCTTGCCAGCCCCAAGTGCTTTCTGTTATCTGTTCTGCTGGCCGAAGCCTTATTGTGGCCAGCTGGAGTACAGAGAGAGTATTAGTGAGGTAAACTTAGTGTAAGATCACTTCAAATGGTGATGAAGATATCAGTGTCCTCTGTGGTCTGTTTTTTTTTTTTTTATTGAAACCATATATTAAGCCACGTGCTTTTCTGAGTCAGTGGCATAAAAAGATTCTGGCGTCATTTTGATGTCAAGAACAGCTTAAATGTTAACAGTAATATAAGCTTCCAAATTCAAGTGCCTGCAGTATATGAGCATGGTGCCTACTTATATGAAAATATACATTTCTTTTTACCTCAGCATCTTGATGCTTTTTWAAAAAAAGTTTGCTTATGAGTTCAAAAAAAAATAGACCAGAATTTCAGCTTTTCATCTTCATTATGTGAAGCTGTAAAACACTGAAGATTGTAAGAAGACAATTTTGCTTTAGAAATTGATCTTCAAATCATTGCTTAATTTTGAAAGGTTTTGCTAATATTTGCCACATAGTTTTGAATGATATATGTGATTCCTCTTTGTTATTGCTCTTCTAYGCAACATTATTACCCTGATAGCAATTGTGTTTCCTATGAATGAATTCAGGGTATTTAAGCTGGTGTTTTATACATTAGGACTTTTTTAATTTTGCATTGGTGGGTGGGATCTTTTTCTGCTGCAGCTTCTGCTGTGTTATTAACCATCAATTCTTAAGACAAAGCCTACTGAAGTTCGACAGTAAAATGGAATTTTCTTAGTCACAATTTTCAACTGCTCTAACAAATCAGTATTCTGTTTCTGATGCTTCAATCTCACCTTCTGGCAGAGGTACCACAAGCCTGTAGAAAATGATGCTCTAAGGACATCTCTGGCATCTTTCTGTGCCTGTGAAACATCTGTGTGTTAAAAGAAGTTTTAACACAGCTGCATTTCAGTTGCAGAACTGGAGGGATTGGTGGTAGGGGATCTGTGGCAAGCAGAGTCTCTGATAAAGAAGGATATTTTTCTTTTAACAAACTGTGGAMTTGTTTGAGGCTTCCTAATAATACAACTGTCTTCTTCCCTCTTTCACCTCTCCCAGGGTAAGAAATCTCCAAAACAGCTGGCTTTATATACAAACAGGTAGGGGAACTCTTCTGTTTAGAGTCTTGGATTTAGAGGGCGGGAAGGAAAGCAGATCTAAGCTGCTTCTGAGTGAATGAACAYGAATATATGAAGAATTATAATCTTGCATAAGAAGAATTATTATAATCTTGCATATTGAGCTTTGTTTTACTACTGCTACTCTGTTCTTGTTTCTGCTCTTATTATATTCTGCTCTCTGTATTAATGAAAGCAAAAGAAAAGTATTGATTGTAACTTTCATTTCTGATAATCCAAATGTTATGAAGATATTTCATTAGTGTGGGAGGGTAGACACTTCTGAGTTTAATAATAACAGACAGTGCATAGTTTTTGAAATGATGCTTACTAAAATATTGCTTTATTATTGCAGAATAACAGTTGGAAAAACGGTGACCAGTACCCCCTCTCTTTTCAAAATAGTATATTGTAAAAGAAAAGTTCACTGTTATACTCCAAAGCCTTGTTATAGAAAGAAACGTTTCCCCAAATTCAGGGGCTGTGACATGGCAAATAAAGAAAATGAACTGGCTTGTGCAGGGAATCTGCCAGCAAAGCTACATAACGACAGTCGTTCACACTTGCTAAATTCTAGTGATTCTGGCTCATCCCAGACAGAAGGCCCCTCATCCAAATATAGTGGATTCTTTTCAGAGGTAAGCAGAGGTTTGTTGTGGTTGYTTTTATTATTGTTAAAAAAACTTTTTTAATATAAAGCTTGGTAAGTTGGATTATGCCATTAGTTATGGAAGCCTCTGAAGAGATTTAGTTTTCTTAGCATGCAAACTGCTTTAGGACTAGTGATTTACGGTTTGTATTTGTCAGTTTACAGTGGCTCACTTGCTTACGGTAGTAGTCCTGCTGCTGTTCCTGTTCTTGGTTCAGCACAGAAATTCAGAACTACCGGCTAGTCTGAGTTAAAATTGAAACAGCACAAAGAAGGTTGTTTTGATCTGAACAGATTTCATGACTTGCAGTGCTGCACAGCTATACGTGTGCTTTTGAAAGTGTTAGTGCATGGGTGGCAATAAGCAGGTGGTGTTGGACAGGACCTTTTTCAATACCAATATTGGTTAACAGAGTGTACAAAACTAATCTAAATGGCTTTGTAAGCCTTTGCTTCCCCTAAGGATTTTGATGAAGCTCAGTGAATGCTTCCTGCACTTCTGCAGCTGGCTAAAAGGCCAAAAATGAGTCTTATGGTAATCAGGATTGTTTAAGGCCCTTTAAAGGCTTTTCTTTGCAGCGTAGGTGCTTGTCACCTGACCAGTGAGGCCTGGCCGTGTTTAAGGCTAGGCATGTCCTTGCTGCCTCTTCATGGTATGATACTTTATGGTGCTATGAGAGCTGCCATGAAAAGATAGCTCCAAGAGGCCAGTGGGGTGGAGGTGCAGATTTGTGGTGCGGTGGTACCCTGCTGGAATTTGATGACTTCCAGGCAGGCGTGAAGGAATAGCTGCAATGTAAAGGTTGCAGGAGGAGGAAGAGTAAAGAAATGAGCTACAGGCAAGACTTTGTTCCCCTGAGAAGCTAGGTATCAGTAGGACAGATCCCTCTATGTGCTAACTGGGTTTGAGAGATGGAGGCAGCAAYGTTCACTTTAGTCCAGAGTATACTCTTAATAAAATATCTAAACTACAGTCAGAGGGTAAGGCTTTCTAGAACTTAAACATTTTCTGTCAGTGTTCCTAATACATGCAATGCTTTGTGTCTGAATTGGATGTTTAGTTATTTTAGGAGCTTTAACAAGTAAACAGCTATTGAAGTCAGTGAGAATTGTAAGATGGCACTTCTGAATGCTGTGTTTAATTACAGACAGTCCAAACTATTTAGAGTATCTACAGTCACCTTTTGAGTAAAGTAGACTTAATCTATTTTTGCTGCCTTCTAAAGGAAATAAATTTTAGAGAACTCTGTGTCTGTGTAGAAGAGTATATTTTTATATGCTAAGTTATAGTATAGCACATTACTATGCTGTTGCCTGCTGTTTTAACTTGCAGTAAACTTTTTTGTGTGTATATTCTCAAATACTATGCAGGTTTCCCAGGACCATGAAACTATGGCTCAAGTTCTTTTCAGTAGGAATCTGAGGCTGAATGTAGCTTTAACCTTTTGGAAAAGGAGAAGTATAAGCGAACTGGTAGCCTACTTAGTGAGGTAAACTGAGTATCTCTTATTTTCTTTTTCTAAATTAGAGTGGCAATCTCACATATGCTACGACATTGCAGGGATTCCTTAATAATTGTAATATAGCTACAATTACATGTTCTTTAAATGATATTGGAAGCATATAGTTCAACCTGTGCTCTGCTAGTAACACTTATTTTATCATTATTTTTCCCAGGATACAGGATCTGGGAGTAGTAGTAGACTGCCTTCCTGTGCTTACAAACAGGTAAAAATAAAACTGTTTGGAGGATGAGAATCTAATATGCCAACACTGAAATTTATGCACTTCTGAAACTTCTTTTTTTTTTTTTTTTAAGTTTGCAGGAAGAAAAGCCATATATTTCAGTTGGCTGCTGTGTAGATCTTCTGCCTTTAGTGAAGTCGCTGCTTAAGAGCAAATATGAAGAGTAAGTATCACTTTCAGGTGTTTTGAAGATGTTTCTTCCTGGATGTGCACTGCCCTTCAATTTAAAGRTGTTTAATCTCCGCCCTGATCTCTTCCACTTGACTTTGTTGGGGAACATCTACCTGAAGGAGCTTTCCTGTAAATCTTCACTCCTCCAAGTGTTGAAGGGTACAAAATTTATGGAATGGAGAATTAGCTGCTTTGTCCTTGTGCAGATGTCTTCATAATAAGAGCAAAATGACCAAGCTATTAGGCTTGCATAGTTTGCAATATAAAGTCAATACATACTTTGCAGGCAAAATATTTGGAGAATATTTATGTATTTAAACAAAAGCAGATTTGCCTTTTTGAAACTAAAAGCACATGCCAGAACCTAAATGTGAGAATTCTTTAGATTTTTTTTCTATATCTTCCAGATCGGAAAATACATTGCTTTTCATTGATTTCGTGTGTAACGCTTTAGCTGACCTGTAGATATTAATTTCAGAAAACAAAGGACTTTGCCTCTAGTTGCTTAATTTATGAAGTGGAGAAGAAACATGTAATATGTAAAATCTGTTGTTACAGATATGTGATAGTTGGTTTAAACTGGCTCCAGGCTGTCATTAAAAGATGGTGGTCAGAACTATCTGCACATACAGAAAAGGCAGAAGATGGGTGAGTATAGTATTAGCATAGATTAAAATGTTTCTAYAGGTTCTTTTCCGTATGTGGATCAGTGCTAACAGATCTCATCTGCAAAAAGAAAAATAATTGGAGTTTAAAACTTTAACAGGACTTAAAGATTTATAGTTATCAAGCAGCAGGTGGTGGTGCTTTTTTCATCTGGAGTTCCAATAAATTCAGAGCAGAAAGTCAAATTAGGGACACATAAGGAGTAATACAAATATTGTAGAAACTGGGTCTACTTTTTTGGATGTTTTGCGAATGTGTGGGGTTGTGTTTGGTTGCAAGGCTAAGGCTGTATGGAGATTTAAACATCTGCTTTGCCAGGAAGCCTACTTGCAATACACTTATAACAAGGCTTTGTTATTTCATTCTATTTCAGAAATATTCCTATTTTAAAACATCAATTAAGTGGATTATGGGAACAGGAGAATCATCTTACTCTGGTTCCGGGATATACTGGTAATATAGCTAAGGTAATAAAGTTCCAGTAGTGCTTAGTAATGAACATAACTGCATCACTTCTAGTATTCCTCTAGCTGGACATTATCCCTTTCAAACTGTTGAAGGATAGGTGCAACTTCTAGACCATTTTTATTAATGCTCAGGTGTATTATGTAATTTGTTGCAGAAATTTGGAGTCAGTTCTCCATGCTAATAGTGATGTTTTTCTTCCAGAGAAAGAATTTCCTGAATAAAATACTTTGCAAGAAAGAGTAAGGCTTAAATAATATAGAAAGGGGCCCAAATGGGTAGGTACACTGAAARGAGTCTCCTGTACCTACCTGTGTAAGTGTAATGCATCTTGCAGAATCTTGCCTCAGCAATGTTGTTGTCATTTCAGTGACAGATTACTCGGAAGTGACAGTTTAGCTGTCCCAGTAAAGCTAAAGCTTTTGCTCGTCTGATGCTTAGGAAATAATGAGTTTGTGGTGAGCAGAAGGGTGGCCCTGTTTGAAGTAAATACCCTGCTAGTCTCTCTCTCCTTACATGCTGTGGTATTGTTATCACAATAATACGGTGGTGATGTTTTGGTAAATGCATGATTTGTTGCTCATGGTACTTCTGTATAGAAAAATGACTTTCTGAGTTTCTGCTGTAAAGGTTACAGTGAGTGCAAAATCCCTTCCCTAAAGGGACCTTTTGAAGGTAGGCAGTTAGAAAGTAGACGAAAGAAATGAGCAGATGTATATTGGTTGGTTATGTGCAGGATTAGAGTGAACAGGGCAGAAGGAAACGCTGCTAGGGTAGAAGATTGCAAGACTCTTTTAACTAGCCAAGAACCTCTCATAGCTTGGGTTTTGAAGCATTTGCACAGTGATAACTGATGTTGTATCAAGGGCTTTTGTCATAGATTTACCACAGATGTCCTTTTTTGGAGTGCAAGATTCAATCCTAAATCTTGGTACTCCTTAGATAATATGGGGAGATATGAGTGGAACATAAAGCAGTGCTGCCATAATCTACAGAAAGCAAAGAACCAACCTGGAGATGCTGAGGGCTTTTATTGTTGCCAATAACCTTTGTGGGTTTTCTAATTCTACAGCTATAGAACATATCACTATGGTGTGATAAATATTGTGACAAACATTTTCTCCTTTTTTCTTTTAGGATGTAAATGCTTATTTATTACAACTACACTGACGTGACTGAGAAATGTGTGCTTGTCGTGAAATAATTCCCTAAAATATCTCTGAAATATGTACTGTTTCTGAAAGCCTTCTGAGAAATGTTGGCAGAAGAAAACTGAACTGTCAAGCTGTTTAATGAAACCACTAACAAAATCCTAACAATCTACTTCACATTGAAGTGGAAAAATGTCTAGTAGGAGCAGCTTTTACTTCAGTGAGGTGAAAGCGCACTATGAAAACTGTATGCCTTTGCTGCATTTGGGATGTGTTCAGTTTCTAGGTAGAGTCATTTAAATGCTACTGTGTTTTACTGCAGCTTTGTGTAAAAGAAGATTAACTGTGCTGTCGTGAAGACAAGATGGCAGAAGCAGCTATAAGGAACCAGCAAGACCAGTCAGCATTAAAAGCTTTTAATTGTTTCTTTCACAGGAGATCTCAAAGATGCACAACTATTTTTCAATTATGTTTAAAAATGTTGGAAATATTACTATTGTGTTTTAATTAAACTATTAAAGACAGTTTTTGTTTGCACTATTGAGAAATGATACAGCAAAGATGCCTTAATTACTAGTGTTTCAAAAGCCAATGTATTGAGATGCAAGTAGCTATATCGTTCACAGATTAAGTGATGAAAAACTGCTATAAAATCAGGGTTTCACTTTGTATAGAGTTTATGAAACATTGCACATCTACAAAATCATGTACGTGAACTATTATAAAATTAAGCTTCGATAAACTGTTATTGCAAATGTCAGCAGAATGGTGAATTTATGTCTAACAAATGTTTTTATATTGTATGTGGATTTCTAACATAGTAATCTTCAGTTCTGTATCATTTAAACTACATGCAAATAAGTAAATATATTAATTGTATCTACTGTTCTTTCTTTTTAAGTTCATAAAAGCAATTTATAGAATAATCCCTTCCATACTTCTTATCATAGCTATTTATATCTGTTGGAAATGTTTACAGCCAGATGAGGCCATGTTATTCAATCTCACCCTTTATATGCTACCTCCTTTAAGAAATTAACAAACAGCTTTTGCAAAATTAATAACATTTTTGTCCTGGTTAATGGTGGCAAATTCATACCCCCCCTTAAATCAAATTGGAACACATGAAATACATAAAAAATACAGCTCTAAACTTTTTATTGTTATTATTGCATGCTATTTTAATTTTAAAACTGTAGCTTAACTGTGAGGGAATGTTTGGACTTTAATGGTTTGCTGTTGCCTTTTCTGTTTTGGGATTAGAAGAATGCTTTTCCAGTTAAAAATCTATGCAGTGCCAGCTGTGTGCTCAAAGCATAAGTATACATGCACAGCATCTATTCCCAAAGAACCTGCTTCCAAAAAAAAGAAACCCTTCTTTGTAAGGGTTATTTTCATGCCTAGGACTGAGCATGTGCCCTTTTTTCCCAGTGCTAGACAGGTGAAAGACCTTATGGTAGGWTCAAGTGGTTTTGGCTCAAAACAGATGGAAGCTAATGAATTTAAAAATCATGGAGTGGTCAGCAGCATCCTGTTGTTTTGAATTGAGTTTTTTTTACATCTCATTATTAGTGACTTCTGATAACAGATTTCTGTCTAGCCTTCAGAATTTGGTGCTTTTAAGGAGTATTCATGTAATTAAACYACCAAAGGTTTTGCACTTTCCAGGGCAATCACCTAAAGGAAAAGCACTTAGAACATTATTTTGTGGGGCAACCTTTTGARATGCAAGGATAGCCTCATTCTCTTATCTCTGTGTTATACCAGTAAAGGTGTTTCACAGTGTAGAGAGTGCGAGATTGTAAAGTCAGAATTCTATGTGTCACTGTCAAGATTTTAGAAGAATTACAGTATAAGAATGTTCTTATTACTCTTCTGCAGTGTGTTTTAAATATAAAAAAGTAAAAACTGGCTTCACACTTGGCTAGCAATTGTTGGAATTCTTGGATTACCCTCAAGGAATATACTGTAAAGATGATGAATCATAGATCTGTCTTGGTTTTCATAGACAAAATGAAGAAATACATGGCCATATACTTGGATAATACAAGAAGAAATCATTGTAGTTAATTGGTTAAAATATTCTAGTGTTCTAGAATCCAGGTTGACTATAGGGAAAACTTGTGGGCTTGTAATGAATTCTGCATGTGACCATGAATTTATCTCCAAATAAGATGGCACTTTGGTACTAGCAGCAAGGTAGGGTTGACTTGAGGGGTCTCTATTGGTAAATAATCTAAAAATGATGCATTATTTTTACTGCCAGAAGTTGTATTTCAACAACATCAATAAGATTACATTATGAAAACACTGTCACTAGTGTCTGTGCCTTATTTTTGAATACCCTTTCCTCCTTTTTATTACTGTTTTAAGGCAGCTACTAAAGTACAATATATGAACTCTGAATACTATCAAGTGATTTCTTTTTATTCTGATTTTTAAAGAATTCTTAATCTATTCAGGTTGAAATTCAGTCTCAGCTTGTGCCATTTCTCATAAATGGTGGGGAATCAATTTTGCTGTAATATGATATCATTATATATGRTGTCTGCTCAAAGGTAGTAAGAAAAGAAAATCTTAAGTTGTATAAATCTGAGATCCATTTATTTTTCTCACTGAATCTGAGAATCAAAGTTCATGAACAGTTTGTAAATGCTGATCTTTGTTACTGTCTGCAGTGGTCACTTAAAAAAAACCTCTTCTGGGTTGCACCAAAATACTGGGTTAGGACTGTGTTATTTATCCATGTTGTCAACAGAGCAGGACAGTGATTTGCTTGTTTCTTGAAGGGTTCCTGGGAAGATGGTGTTCTCTACCTCTTGGTTATGTCAGGCCTTCTTTAAACCTTTCTTTCATGTGCCAGTTACTAATGAGAAAATGAGTTTTAAAGTGTAAGTTCTTGTCTTTGAAAACAGTGTCAAGTCTTACAGCATTTTTTTATTCCACTGTTCACTGAGAGCACTTGAGGCTGATGTGATGGAAGATTTTGTGCCTGAGGTGCAAACTGGGCTTTGCCTGTCCCCTAAACTGAAATGAAAACTGTGCAAGCTGCCTCCTTCAGTGCTGAAAGAATCATTAAGCAGCTGCTGTAAGAATCCTTGTTTGGGTATGGCTGATACCTGGTTGAGAGGTGGAGACTGAAAGGACTACCCCATCAATTAGCTGGCTACAAACAAGCTAGCATGCCCTAGTGATTACATACAACTATTCGGAAGAAGCTAGGCCTCTTTTTTAATAATGAATACGCGGTACAGGGGAGCCATATATCCCAGGTAGATATTGCAGCTCCAGGCTACTTAGTAGTTTTAAAAATTTTCTGATATTACAAAAATCAGCATCAGCCCTCCAAACATAATGAGTTGCAATTAAATTCATCTTTCCCCTGATGTGGGCTGCTTTACTCTTTATTAGGGAGTGCAATATTGCCAACTGGGGAGTAGGAGTGATGGGGAGAAGAGGGAAAGATGAGGAAAAAATGTGCCCTTTAACTTAGTGTTGTCAGCCCCATTGCTTTATCTCAGTATCTCAAAGTAAATGTGTGTTGTCTTTTTTTTCCTGGTAGTCTGAAGTGGACAAGCTTGGAGTAGCAGGTCTTGAGGTGTTATGTTGAAGGTCAATGATGCCATTTTGTATGTAGTGAATATAAGATACATTTTGAGCTTCATTTTGAACTTTGCACTTGCTTTTCCTAATTCATCTTCTCTCATCTTCCAATATAATAGGAAACTGGATGTCTGTCTTATTGTGGAGATCAGCTATATTTTTGTGTCCAGTTTTCTTGTAAAAAGGCAATAGGGACTGTACAAAAAGTGAAGCTGAGCAGTTCAGTCAGCTGCAAATTAACAGTGTAAACTCTATTCCAACTGATGTACTATGCCAATTCTTTAGTTTATGAAAGGAGTTGACTGTTATGTGAAGAGATCTGTTGATCTCATCCTGCATTAGAGAGAGGAGGGAAACTTTCTTGAAGGCGTTTAAGTGTCCTTATATGCTAGACAAGTGTTCAATTTCTGTCTTCAGTCTGTTCTCCTGCCTAGGAATAATTCTAGGCTACAGATGATGATTCACTAAGGGAATACACTGGGTATGCTTGTGTTGCTAGTGCTTATGCCTGTACCTCTTCTTTAAGACTTACAAAAATAACATTCAAATTATCTTTTAATTAGCTCTTCAGATAGAATGAGACTAAAGGCAAGTTTCTTTTCTGTACATTGGTCTACTCATTCTTCAGCTCTTAAGGTTTTTATTCCTCTTAGCCTATGCATAATATGAATATCAGTATAAAAGCAGTAAAAGTAAAACTTGAGACAAAACAGGACTATTGATCACAGGGCAGTTAACTTGAAAAAAAAAAAAAATTGCCCCGTTAACACTCTAACTCAATACTGCCAATGTCCACTAACTGAAGTGGGTGTTCATGGCCACACTCAGAGTTTGGAGTTCCATGGAGAAGTAAACTCTGAAGGCAGCTGCAGGATTGAAGAGTACTGTGCTAGTCCCCGATACCCATTTGCTCCGTGAGGGGCAGGAGTAGAGTGCTGCACCTTTGCCAGAAACTCTTGAAACGCTGCAGATGGAGCTTACTTTTGTTCCCATGCTAGTGTTGTGYTGTTGTAGTATATCTCTTTACACAGAATATAACAACGTGATCAGTAAATACAAAGCGAGATCCACCACTTTCAAGTTGAACGCAGTGCATGTTGTCGCTGGTTGACACAGATCACTCTTCAGTTCAGTCCCTTGGAGCACCATAGAGCAGATGAACAACTTGACTATTGCTTTTGTGTTTAAACACTAAGACTTTATTGAAATACAAGGGTGCCATGTTTGATATCTAACAATTTTGTTTTCTTAATGCCTAATACTAATGTCTTTTGAATTGTTTTGGGGAAGTGATAGCCCCTAAAATGCACGTGATAAAAATGATTTTACAAATATTTACATATAAAGCAAGTATAACTTGCTTTAAAATATGTTTCTGTGAATAATGATGTCTTATGTGAATTTGGGAAGCAGGGTGTTTCTCCTTTCATAGGTATGAAAAAATAAAATTGCTGGATTTTAAGTGAGCAGTATGTGTGTTGTGAACAACTAAAAATCTAAATATCAAGATAATGTTAAATTCCAAGACTTGTGTTGTAGGTGTGTCGGAATAAATACATGCCTTAGCGCCACATWTGAAACTGTTTACAAGTCACTTTATCTCTTGTAACTTAGGCCAATTCTTTTCTACTTGTATTTAATCTACTTAGCTTAATTTTCGAAAAGTCTGAATTACATTTGGGATTTAATGTTGCCACTTTCATTCATTTCAGATCTTTCATGGATTGAAAGATATGGTCAAATAGTACAATAAATATTCCAAATTTGGAAAAATAGACAATCTTTTTGTGTTTTGTGGTAACTGGCTTTCATATCTCTTATTTTAAACAGGCGTGACCTTTCTGTTCCTCAAAGTATTTTTCTGTAAGGATGAAACTATTTTTAGAGAAGGTTATTTCAAAAGATGAGAATTGTTTCCAAAAGCCTGTGACTTTTTAAGGTTCAGAAAATGTCACCCCAGAAGCGTGGCCGTGATGACTGAAGAATCATCTCAGATCCAGGAAATCCTTCCAGCCTTGTGTGCCCGGCTCCACAACAGTGAGGCAGCTCAAGCTGAAAGGAGGATTAGAGGCTTAATGCTGACAGAGCAGGCAAGTTTCCTCCCTGTCACAGGTTTCTTCCACCTCTGACACCTTCGAGCACATCTGCTTGGCTGAGTTCCAGAGGCCACCTCCACCTCRTGAGAATAAAATACCTTCAGGTTCGGCACTCCCGGTTTCCCAAGTGATGTCCTACCTCTTGAGACTTCCAGTTCCTCAATACCAACAAGTAAGTCATCGGCCTCGTGCCATCCAAGTGAGGATGTGGAGGCCTTCACATGCTTTTCAGATGAGTAACACATGCGGCTACCACTATGCTTACCTCCCACGTCAACCCCGGGAAGCAGGTTGCAGGTCCCGGTTGTTTACTACGTGGCTCTTTTGGTTATTATCTTGTTACCCTGAACACTGTATAGCAAGCCTTAACTTAAATGCCCACAACTGCGGGCTTTTAAACCGGTATCTAGTTAGGGAAAAATCATGCTGCTTGGAAGTGTGGTGGGGTTTTTTCTTTCATTCCCCCTTTTTACTTGCTTCCCGCTAGCATAGATATCTAAATTCGTTGGTGTCTACTCAAGTCACTTTTACAGGGTTATATCTTTTGTTGTTTSTTAACCTGCAAAAAATCATCTGAGTTGGGCCCAGGGAGGACATGTTTAGTACTGCAGCTCATGCTGTGCTTGCTAAGTGTGTGTGTGTGGACTAATTGATTGTGCCAGCTTTTGAGTGTCCTGGAGCACACTTATTCTTTCAGTGGCAGGTTTTCCTTAACATCTGCCAAGGGAATCTTTCCATATCGTAACTCTTGATTCGAGCAGCAGTATTAATGGCTTTCCAGCCGAACAGAGAAGCCTGTTAAAGTAGCCTAGTGGTCTAGGGCTATTGGTTTTCTGCGAAGAGAACTTGTTTTGGGAACTTAGGTATTTGTGCATGCAGAATACATGTCTCCAGCATCAAGTAGTGCTGTGGCCAGGTGCCARACTGCACACACCCCTAACCCTCCACACCCCACCCAAAGAAAACAACACAGGAATGTCTCTGTGCATTCTCTCGAGTTGGAGATTTAGGATTACTGCAGTGTATGTTAGCAGTCTGCTTCACGGATTGTCCGAGTCCTCGGTGGATGATCTCAGCCCCCTCATCCTGAAGTGATGTAAGCAGGAGAACGCCCTTGGAGCTGCTCTTGGGAGCTGGCAGCTTGCTAGCAGCAGCCGGCAGCTTAGCTGGGGGAACTGCCGCGTCTGTGTGGGATTTGTGCAGTGTGGTCAGTCTTGGACACGGGCTCTCTCACTTGATAGTCCTCTGTAAGCTCTGGAAAAGAGAAGGAAGCCTCTGGCAACCTGCTCCCTCTAGTTTGGATGAAATAGTGCTGATTCTTCTGTTTGTGTGGAAGAAACTGCAGAACCTCCTCTCTGTTCTTTCCTAAGCTTATCAGTTCTTAACCCCATCTTATCAGGCTCCCATATTTAGAAATCTCTTCATCTACACTTCATTGTATCTCTACTAATATCTTTTCCCCTGATTAGTCAATAGATCTGTCAGTGGTTCCTTTGCAGTACCTGATTACTGTTACCTTAGGTTATTTTCATACCTTACAGATCAGGTTCTGTTAGTGCTGCCCAAGCTGTTTCCTGGTGTTCCTTATAACCGTTTTTTAACAGGAATTTACTTGAAGTTCCTTTTTGGTTGGGGACTTKAACGGATTTTAGTGGTCTGAAATGGTCTTACCATGTGCTTATGAGTATTATTTCCTATTACACTTTTCTATGAAAAGCAGGTAGCTTTGCAGCAGTACAGRCAGCTTTTACCATCTCACCAAGATGGGGCTTGGGTAGGAGAGAGAACAAATAATGAGGGTCAGATGTTTCTAGCACGTTCTGCTTTTTGTTTCTGTGTAGAGGAGAGAGAAGGAATGCAGGCAGAAATTACTGCTTGGGGAATATCTGCCTCTTGCCTCAGCCTCAGCTGCTGGCTCGCATGTATTTGTGTGTGTGTGTTTAATAGTATTGATAAGTCAATCTTCAGGTGTAAAACAGCTGTACTGCTAGTGAGTTTGCTGCCTCATTTAAATTTCAAGCATGGCATCACTGCAGCAAATGTAGGGGCCCCTTTTGATGAACGCACAATAGGAAACKATGAAAGCTAATAAGCTATGTGATTCAATATAAGCTTAATTCTGCAGCAACTTTTCAGTGGTTCCTTGCTTCTAGGTCTGTCTAAAAACTTGTAGAAACAAAGTATAAAAGCAGGTTTATGACTCCTGCTGCTTGTGGCAAAGCTGCAGCTTTCAGGGGACCTTAGATTTTAGCAGACATTGCAGAGAGCTYCCTCAAGAGCCTCCTTTCACTCATAGCTGCAATAACAAGAGCAAGTAGCTCAAAGGGAATGAGAAGAGGCCTGCCCTTGGAAGTGACTTATGYTACTATTTTCCCCCAAATTTAATTACCTGTTAAAAGAAATATAAAATGACCCAAACTTGCACAGTTCAAAGAAAGGAAAAAACTTGGGCATCTAAAACCRTGAAACTTAGAGCAAGTGTAAATCTCTGTACTGTAACTGGAAGGATTTTGCATAAGCCTTGTATTATGATTCTACAAAATATTTAGCTCTGAATAAAAAGGCAAATGCTGTTTACAAATGAATTATTAAAACTCAAAAAAAAGTTTAAAAAAAAACCCCAGAAGTCCCATAAGACACTTATTTTAGTCTATGGTTGGCATAGATTTATTTGAATCAAACAGGAAATATTACTGATTGCAAAACTGCTAATCATACTGTTTTAATGAATCTATTATTTAACACACTGAATAGCAATGCAACAACACACAGAAAATTAGCTTGTTTGCCACTGATTAATGATAGATGATGCCTGCMCTTCACCARAGTGGTTCCTTTGAGCAATTCTCTKTGGATGAACTTGGGTTCCTCAAAGGAAGTCGCCACTTGCACAGTCTAATGATTCAGCATAGCAGTCTATACAAATAGCAATGCACCTCAAGCTGACAAAGGAACATTAGGCAGGTGACAGTACTGTAATCCAAATTTTCATTCAGATAAATGACCAAAAAAGGGTAGAACAAAAGTTGCTTATTCCAATAGCAAGCAGCTCAAAATTAGTCACAAAAGAATCGGGTCGAGATGCTGAATTGTGACAATAGAAAAAACATTCTATCAGTAGTTATAGGTGCTGGATTTTAAAGAAGGAACAGCTAGGAACTTCCATTGGGTATCAGCTGTGCCACAGTGAGTAAGTGGGTGTATGTCAAAATACATCCCATAGTTGTCCTGCGCAAGGAAGGCACTTATGGAGGTATCTGGAAGACAGGGAGCTCCCAGCTTCTTGAAGAGCCAGCAGTAATGGAAATGCCTGCAAGGTGCCTCTGTGCTACTGCTGAGGAGGGTACGCAGCAGGAATCCCTAGTGCTTCAGAATCATAGATCTGCCTTAATGAAAAAAATAAGGCACTGCAGAATCCTTGCGGCTATCAAGAAATGGGCAAGTGGACAGTCACTGTAGTTTTTCATTATTTTTCCTGTGGAATGAAGTCCAGGCTTTGTTCTGTCAAATATGAATGTACTGGTTGTACTGTCTGGGTTGGTTTTAATCTGAACTTCCTGATAGCAAATATTGTAATATTTATTTTGACAACTAATGCAGCAAAGAATGTTTCTTTGTGTGGAGAGGGGAAAAAAAAAGTAAATGAAGAGCAGTGGGCTTAGAAATGGTGCAAATCACAATCTTTAGTGGCCTTTGGTCAATCAGACCCTTGAAAAATAACCCRCTTCATGGCAGGCTGGAACTGCAGTGCCAAACTTCCAGCCAGGATGGGGCTCTTTCCTCGCCCTCAGCAGAGGCGACAGCAGCCTGACTGAAGGCMGAGTTGCACCAGCCCTTTGCTTGCRGGGTGGACCATTTCCCAGAGCCCGTGCTCAGCTACGTACCAGCAGCTCTGCTCTGCCTGTAGCCACTTAGTCACTGATTAGGACAATTTTGTAGGATACCCTCCCAAAATCAGCATGACTTGGTTACACTGTTCGGACAGCACGATGATGTTGTTGTCATTGTGATGTGAAGAAATCCTCCAGAGCACCTGAAACTTCTTCCCCTTGGGCTCCAAAGCATGAGGGGATACATTCCTGTAGCATTCTATTGCCAGTACTGCAGTAACACAAAAAAACACTTCCCTGCAGGATCCTCTATAGGCTCTGATACTGTGATGTTGTGTTGAGGCCACCTTGTGGCTCTATGTAAGCAAAATTSAAATGGTGGAAAAAAATGAAGAGCACGCACCAAGAGCTGAGGYTATTACATTGTTTGTGCTCTCCTCAGAGCACCAAGCACCATGGTGATGCATCCCTAGCATTAGGTGAATGATGAGAGGTGGTGCCTCTGAGCAAGGGCCCAGAAATCCAGGTACGTGTGCAGCACCTTTCTGGGTGGCACTGCTTGTTCSCTGCGCAGCCTAACGTGTGATGGAGGTCCTCAACAGGCTGCATGCCTGGGTCCTTACTGCTTAACAGAGATGKATGTTCAACTTCTGTCTGTGGTAAACCACAGGAAGGCCTCAATATACCACAAGACAACTTCCACGTCCCAGTCACCTTCCACCTGTGATTGTGACCTACTGTCCTGTTGGTTCAACAAGCAGATATCATCTGGTAGTCTCRATTTCAGCCTTTTCTACTCATATTTATTGAAATTAAGAATGTAATAACCCACTAAATCCTTTTATTAACCATAAAATCCCTTTAGGTTTTTAAATATATATTACCAGAGGYGTATAAATAATTCCTGAAGAAAAAAATCCTGAATTTGGAGGTGGAAAATGGAGGYGAGGTAAACCTGAAAGAGAGGTACCCAGAATGATCTCTATTAGGAAYGGAAAATGGGACAATCCTGAGCACCGCAGGACTGCTATGGGACTTATTTAGTTTGGAGGTGTTAGGAGCCTTCCTGCCCTTGTGCACAAGTCCTTCCACCATGGAGAGCAGGCCCTGGGGGGACTGTCCTTTCCACGCAGGCTGAGAYGTGGGCTCAGAAGCAGAATAAGCTCATGGGATTTGATACGGTGACAGTGCCAACGTTGTCGCTGAGCACACGCTCTTGTCCTGCCTCGTTCTGCTTTGTTCCTAACGAAGTGATTGTTTGTGGCGGCGCACGGTAACTCACCGGCAGAGGGCGAGATGATTCTGCCCTACAACAGATGTTTTYGAGGGGCAACAGCGAGGGAAATCTGCTGCCCCATAGCCGTCAATCCAGGATTTGGCTGCTTGTGCGGAGGAGCCAGCTGGCTGTCGCTTTTCACAGCGGCTTTGTGCTGCATTTTCCCAACTACCTGCAGTTAGTTTAGTGCCATAAGCTGCCTGCTTGGGTGGATGTTTAGACCTCYTCTCACCTCTGATCTGCTTCTGAAAAAACACACTACTAACAATTTTAAAAAATAAAATAATACTGCACACTGCTTGTCCACTCCTTTTTTTAAGGCTGCAGTGTTTGATTCTATTACCGAGCTATAAATATGAAATAATAAAGAGATGTTTATTCCTGTTTCTTGCAGGGTTTCTCTCCTATCCACACATAGACTTTGTCAGGGCATTTTCTGTAAAATCCTGTCYTCCCTTGGCCCGCCGGGTAGCCAGGCCTGCCTCAGGGGAAAAAAGTTCCTATCTGCAGCTGATAAAAAATTTGAGAGTCTTCCAAGGACTTCTGCTGTGCAATAACATGCAGGATTATTCCCAAGGTTAGGGAGGATGAGGACTGCTTCAAAAGTTAGAAAGTGACTTGGTCATTATGGGTAAATGTGAAGGGCAAGACCGTGTTAGGAACTACAATAAATATTTTCCCTGGTTGTATGCACTGACTAGAAACCATGTCCCATGGAAGCAGATTTCCCAGGAATTGCAGCTGGTAGAAGGTGAWGTGGTTGCAAGAACTCTACGCACAGCTTCCCTGTACAGAATTTTTGACAGTCTTTAACAYGTAACTGTGTGTGACACAGTCTTTAACACATAACTCACACATAACTGGCACAGACTGAATTTGAAAGGATCCAAATTACCTGATAGTATCTTCCACAATAGGCAGAAATTTAAATAACTGCCTAACTACACATCCATTATCAATCCCCTTTACAAAGGAAGGGAACAAGATGCTGGAAGCCAAACAGTAACAGTTTATCCTGCTCTCTGTTCTCATCTCTGCTCAAGAGACTTTGTAAAACAGAAATTACAGATGTGTGAACAGGCGTGAATCTTATACTACTTCTAGAAATTTTGATAAAATGTAAGGTGTCAAGGGCTCAAAATATATTTAAACTGTTAATATTTTACAGAAATTCAACTCTTTAACATAATTTAAGCAAATTACAATATAAATTCACTACAGATAATGACTGCCACATTTACTTCAACTTGTTCAATTTTGTAGCTTACTCTGACAATATTTCTGGGACGTAGTTATATGAACTGTGATGCACATATAATCCCTCTTTGATCTTTAAATCATTCTGGCCTATGTCTTTGGTTCCACGGAGCATTTGCCATGGAACCAACAGACGAACACTGCTTATTGAGCACACTAAGCATTGCCTGATTATCAGCTCAAATTATCATCAGCTCAAATAATACACTACAATTGTAGTCATATGGCCAAAGCTCTTCCCTGTTTGTCTACCAGAATTTGAGAATGCTGCACTTGTCTGCCTGAATTACCAGATTTTCAGCTGCTGTTTTTTCTAGTTCAGTTTATTAAAGTAAAGCAACATTACCAGGTTACTGTTAGCATTTCTAAACAAAAGCAGGCATGCTCATGGAGAAAAAAAAGCAATTAAGTATTTAAAGCTTTTCTTCAGAGTTGCAGAATCCATCCATGCTGCTCGTGGATTTTGATGCTGCATTTGGAGAGCTCAGCAGGATCTACCATCTCTGCTCTTGAACTTGCACGATAGCAAAAGCGACAAGAACACGGAGATACAGATTTCGGTGTCGYAAGGACGATGACGCTGCAGTAGCCTAGACCTGCTCTCTGTTCAGCCCATTAGGGCCTGTCAGGTCCCATCCATCTCACTGACAGCTCTGCAGAGCTCGCAGCGGCTGCTCGAGGTAACTCGGACAGACCAAACCCAGGACACTCAGGGCAGGCAGGCTGGAACTCCTCTGACGCCGACTGTCCTTTTCCAGGCATCTGCTACCCAGGCAGTGAGACTCTTAGTGGCGAGACTGCCCTAAGACAGAGCGACGGCTCCTCACTGCACTTTGGGCACGTGGATGAGGCCGACCCATGGGATTTTTCAGGATTATTGCCTGGTTCACAGGGAGCCTCCTACACGTTCGTGAAGGCACTTGCCACATCCAGACTGGATTTCCCTGCAAAACAAGTTCCAGTTCCTCAGCAAGTTCTGGTTTTGYTTCAGAAATGAAGCATATTGATATAAATCACAAGGTACACAAATACACTCAGGACTTTGATTAAAATGACCATTTTTAATCTATTGTTACTGTAAGATTTTGGGGGGATCTTTTTTTCTAGAAATTTTTTTTTTTCAAATGGTGACTATTCATCTTAATGCCAAATAGACCTTCCTGCTATCCAAGAAGACACGTTTACTTGTTTATAGTGTTATGCCCTTTAGTTTCACATCCGTGTCCTTTCAGATCTCCTGCATCACCTCTCATATTCCCTCGCACGAGGAGAGCGCGGGGCCCCCTCCGCAGCCGCTTCAACCAACGGCCATCTGACAGAACACGGAACGCCGCCATCACCGACCACTCGGTGTATATGCGGGGCGGGGGCGGGAGTTGGTTCAGTTCCGCCTCGGTACCCGTCAGTCCCAGCGACTCTGCTCACTCCTATAGGTGAGTGCTCATCACGTGGCTAGCAGGGCGTCACTTTTGCAAATGCGCATGCGCATATCATGCCCGGCCCTTTCTGCCCGCCTTTTGCGCATGCGTAGCGAGTTTCTCGCCCGGCTCTCCACACGGCTTCCCAAGCCGGGCGTGGCGTGACGCGCTCGGCGCATGCGCGGAGGAGCAGCCCCTCCCCGTTGCCGAGCTGAGGGGCGGCGGCGCCATGGCGGCCGGCGGCGCGGYCTGGGCGCTGCTCTGGCTCGCGGCGGCGCTGCTGTCCCGCGGCGCCGCGGGCTCGGAGGCGGTCGGGGCGCCGGAACCGGCGGGCGGCGCAGGCCCGGGTCCGGGCGAGCGGTATAAGATCGAGGGCCGGGCCGTGGTGCCGGGCGTGAAGCCGCAGGACTGGATCGCGGGGGCCCGGGTGCTGGTGGACGGGGAGGAGCACGTCGGCTTCCTCAAGTGAGCGCCGGGCGGCGGCGGGGGAGAGGGGCGCGTCGTGACCGCCGCGCTGCGACCGTTAACGGCGCCGCGAGCCCCGCTGGCGGCGCGTTTAACGTCCCGGGGTCGGTGTCGGTATCACGCGGGACAKGGCAGCAGCCGGGCCGGAGCCGAGGCGCTCACGGCTCCGGCTGGGGCTCCGCTCTTGGCTTTTCTCACGCGCTGCCGTCGCAACGGTCAGGCCTGCGGTGGGAACCGGCCGTGCCGGGCGCGTTACTTCTGGTCTGGGGCTCCGGCTGACTCATAAGTGAGACTGTTTAGGTATCAGAATGTTAGAGCTGACTTATCACTTTTAAAAAATAGACTTTGTTCTACGGTATGGTACAGTGCTGCTTCTTAGCTTTTATAGGCCCAAATTCTGTCAGTTTTTCATTTTAAGACCCTAAGACCATCAAAAATATTTTTTTTTTCTTTTCTTCTGGAGAAGAGCGAAGGGGGGGAGGATMAAAGAGGACTAGCCCAAAATAGCCTTTCCTCTCTCACTGTTGCAGATGTATCTTGGGCTCTGTCCAGTGAGGAGCCAGAACCATAGAGGGACAGAAATCTACGGCTGTAGTTAGATGCCACAAACAATCTTGCTGCTGGCTTTTGTACTGGCAGAAGAAACTCTTTCACACAGAGCATGGTTTTATTCCCTCAAGRCAAATGGTGCAAATGCATTTGGAAGCCATAAAAGCATTTCAGGTGTCATTGGGTATGTTCAGATTGACTAAGCATCTAGAGCTATTAAAACATTGAAAAAGTACTTAGAATTAAATATTGAATTAGTCTTATAGCTTCAAGAGTAGTAGTCCATTCTAAAGTACTTTTTCTGTGATATTTAATGAAGATTATTGCTTTTCACACTTTATCAGCATTAAGATACAGCATCTCATARTTGTCAGATGCTTTGGATTATTCCTCCTGCAAAAGGGGAACTGAACTTTGCGAATTGTCTGATAGTTATGAGAACAAATTATACTTTGCTGAACTTGTAGAATAGTTTCAGTGAAGCACCTGTTAAATCAGTACAAGTATGTTGGAGGAGCCTTACGTTGTGCTGAGAAGTAAAGAATGCATTGCTGATGAGTTTCCAAAACCTTGTTTATAACTATAGTTATATAGATTATGAGGAAACAGTCTTAGCTATAAGCATACCTTGTTTATGACAGTGCAACATAGTTACCAAACAGTATTGCTTATATATGTCAAACTGTATGTATTTTGCAATAAGGACACCAAGCATAATTTTTGTACTTTGCAATTCATCTTTAATATGTAGGCAAGTCATGTAGGATCTCAAATGTCTTTTTAGTTCCAGCAGTACTGAAGTAAACTTCATTGTACCGATTTCAGAAGGAAAAGGGAAGGTATAATTCAACTTGGACATCATTTGAGTATATGAAATCCAGCTGTTTCAGATCTCGCTTAGACTGATGAATTGTTCCTCCAACAAGACAATAGCTTTTCCACATGAAGAAATCTTGAATGTAACTTATAACTTGTGCTGTTATTGTGATGCACATTGATGATTTTAAGGGTCTTAGTATTATGAGTGCTGAGTAAATTAAATTTCCCTTTGGTCATTGTTGTAGTACTAAGATTTATAATACAAAATGATACTATTTTAATTTCTTAAAAATAACGACTCTACTGTTGTAATTTGGAGTGTACTGAAATGAAGTGGAACTTATTTTTTTGCAGGACAGATGGAAGTTTTGTGGTTCATGATATACCTTCTGGATCTTACGTAGTGGAAGTTATATCCCCTGCTCATAAATTTGAACCTGTTCGAGTTGACATAACTTCCAAAGGCAAAATGAGGTGAGTCTTCTCTCTCTCTTTTTTTTTTTTTTTTCCTCCCTGCATTGATCTATTAAATGTGCCCAATAATGTGGCATGGTATGTAGCTTATAGTTTCTGCAGATATGATACTTCCATTTCAGACCTTATGTTGCAGCTTCTTTTCATATTACTCCTAGGAACAAATTTCTTAAAATCCAAAGTCTGAATTGTTTTTCYCTCTTGTTTTTATGACCTTAAAATAGGAGGAAGTGGATACGTCATGATACATGAAGGATCAAGTTTGTTCCTAAATTCTAGAATACATCCATTAGATCTCCATGAAATCCTCTTAGTAGCTCTTGCCAGTAGCTGTGGTTCTTCTGCAGCATCTTTAGACTGTTTTTGCTTGCTGTGGGCAGGTAGATCATCTCAACGATATGTGTGCTGTAGCTGCACACTATTCAGTAAACAGTACAGAGAAATGATTATCTTATTTATTAAGGTAATAGTTTTGATAAATCTTCTTGTATCTGCTTTACTTTTAGATGCACACATGTATGAACTTCAGCTTCGTTGCCTGTCTTATGAAACATAATGCTATATATAAGACTTGCATTTTAAAGTAACAGTAGTGTTGTTTGAGGTTTTTCAAAATTGAAACCCTTAAATGAAAAGGGCATAAGCAATCTGTAATAACAGCACTTTTTTAATGAACTCAAGTTTATTCTATGTTAAATAGAATCTCATTGGCAACTCTGGTGTGCTTTTTGTAGTAAAGAAGGAAGGAACTTGGTAATTGAATAGACAAGATACTATATATGAGCTCTTATTGAAATTGCTTATTTTATAATGTAAAGTGATGTATTTAGGGAAAAGCCAGCATCTACATCACAAATGTTACCTCTAAGCAAACTCTGTACAGTTCAAATAATTCTGTGGTTCAAAGCTAATCTTTAAACTGTATGGCTTTACTTGCTTATTACCAATGTCAGAAAAATACTTGGCTAAARCTGCATACAAACAAATTCCAATGTGTTGTTTTGTTCCTCATATTAAATTTTACATTCTGCATAAATAGCCTGGAAAAAATGATAGAGTGGATATTATTTGTTCACAACGTGTTACCGAGAGATTTGATTCTGAAAAATGAAACCAAACACTTAACCTCCTAGAGGTGTATTTGCAGTTTATTATTAGAACTTTGGTATAATATTGAATATTTTTTGTTAGCTTGAAGATTGTAAATTTTCCTTTTTTTATTACTTGCATTTTGTTCATTAGAGCAAGATACGTAAATTACATCAAAACTTCTGAAGTTGTTAGACTGCCATACCCACTTCAGATGAAATCTTCTGGACCTCCTTCATATTTTATAAAGAGAGAATCTTGGGGCTGGACAGATTTCCTCATGAATCCTATGGTATGTATAAACACCACACGAATGTGAAGACTATGCTAAGGATACAAGCACTGTAGTTCTTTAGAATACTGAGAATAAAATAGCTGTACTGTTTGCAAGTAACTGCTTGCATAATATTCTTTAGACAAGGAATCTTTAGGTGGTTTAAGATTTGTTGCTGAAAAATTCTTGCAGATAATTGCAGCAAGTAATACTGCAACTCAGGCTTAAGATGTCATGCTCTCGACAAAAGGACCTTTTTTTTTTTTTGCTGTAAATATGATCAGGCATTGCAGCAGCTTCAAGCATAATTACATTTTCAAATAACATGTATGGACATCCACAATACAATGCTTC
The DNA here is from genome assembly GCA_003342815.1 of Eudromia elegans. Classification (NCBI taxonomy): domain Eukaryota; kingdom Metazoa; phylum Chordata; class Aves; order Tinamiformes; family Tinamidae; genus Eudromia; species Eudromia elegans. The sequence goes on from PTEX01000250.1 coordinate 838,952, forward strand.
TGATTAATTCTGTCAGTTACTGATTGATCAAACTCCTATTGTTTGCACAATTAAAAAAAATATCAGGCAGAAATGGTTTTGGTTTAAATTTTTAATTAGACTATAAATGACCATATGTGTTAATTTGCAGAGAAGAAAATCATAAATGCCGTCCAGGTATCATCTGTGTTTTCTTTTTCTACAGCTAATAGCATGCCTTGGCTCACTTAGTCTGAATTTTTGTTTGTTTTTAAATGAGCCATCCTTGAAAAAAAAGTTCATTTTAATGTTTCGCCAATTTTAAAATAGCAATGCTAACATTCATATCATTCTGATGACATGAGTTGGTAAGTTGATAAGATACTCATGTCTGTTGGACATGAGTAGATAAAGACATTGACACTTGTTTGGTGAGGGTGCTTTGTTTTTGTCTTTTTTTTTTTTWTATAAAACTGAGCTTTAGAATAATGTCTGATGAAATATATGAAAATTGTGTCTTGCTTTTGCTCTGTTTTTAAATAGAAAGATTTTTCTCCCAGCACTTCTACTTTTGATAAGATGATGCTATTTCTGGTAGTGTGGAGCTCAACATATTGCCAGCTTGTAATCATAAGGGTTAAAGGAATTAACAAGAGCTTATACAAGTGGTCCAACTTTTGTGTTCTTTATTTGTAACCTAATTCTTCCCTGCTGGTTTCTTTCCTGACAACTGGATAACTGAAACAGATTGCAGTAGTTCTAGAATTTGACTATTCGAGTAAAAAAAAAAANAAAAAAAAAAAAAAAAAAAAGGATGTCAGTATATCTAAAAATATTTTTTGGTGATAAATAAGCTCGAGAAATGTTTTCTGGTCTTTTCTTTGTAGGTGATGATGATGGTTCTTCCATTACTGATATTTGTGCTCTTGCCTAAAGTTGTCAACACCAGTGATCCTGACATGAGACGGGTAAGTAGGTTCAGCTCGTGCAAACGTGGTGAACAAGGATAAGGATAAGTACAGAAAAGGTAGAGAAAAGTAATACAACCAGAATGGACTTTGGAGGAAGTTCTAATGGTGGTGTTTATTCAGTTAGTACAGTGTTGTAGTTTTAGTAATGAATTCTGATGTTTTGAACCTGTAGGTGTTTTTTTGTCCTTGTGACATCAAACAAATCATTTGGCACAGCTTGGAACACATTCCAGCATGAATGATGTTTTACAAAGCTTTAATACAGCAATAAATTTCTCAAAGGCTAGATTTCCTCTAAAATTCCAACGTATTTCTGCACTTTGCTTAAAGTTAGCATTTTGTTTTTTAAGATTACGTAGTGCATGACATCTAGTGTGTTATAATAAATAGGATGTGTTGTCTCTGACCCAATTGTGTTGTTCCCAATTGGAGCATTAATCCAAAACGGCATAGTTTAAAAGCTTGTGAATGTCATGTGCTGCAGTAGTGCATATGATATGAAGTCTTAATGTAGTTATTAAATGATCTGATTTATTGCCCTTCTACCATGCAAAATGCCGATATCAGAAGGCTAGGACAAAGTGGAGATTCAAGGTGTTTGCTAATTTTTCTTCTCTTATTTTTAAAACTATGCTTTGTCTGCCTTGGGTGGCTTCCTTTGTGGGGCTTGTTTCATTTAAATTCCTTTTCCTCTGAATGACCACTGTCTTCAGTACTTTATAGGTGTTTGAACTTCTTCCTTTTTTAAGTAATACCTATAAAAAGACTATATAATACCTCTTCTGGCTTCAATTTCTATAAAAACTGAATATGAAAATACACTGTAACTGTGGATTGTTCTTTAAACCGAGGGGAACTTTGGAAGTTGAATTTTAAAAAACCAATTATTTCTTAGTATACTGATTCGTCTGCCCCTTCCTATAGACAGGCTCCCCTCATGGTTTTTTCTTAATACCTAATTAATATGCCTTGTTAAGGATAAATTTTAATTAAAAGAATCTTGTCTGTATTTTAAGTTATTTTTAAGGAATGTCAGAAGGTAGTTTTAAAAGGTCAATTATAATGACATTAATGTTGACCAATCCTTGTCATGTCATAAGTTATGTCATGACTTTATATTAAATTCTAAAGCATATATCCAAATTCAGTTTGCTTGTGAAGTGGCTGGAGCTTGTATATTTTTCAAATTAGCTTTTTTCTTTAGTACTTGTTTACATAGGAAGCTGATGATGTAATAATTGTACTTGTTGTAGGAATACTGAGTATAGCACTAACAGTAACAAAAGGCTGCAGTTACAGCTTTTGTTTAAATTGTATCTTGAACATAGTTTAAGCTGTAACAGTACAAGRCAATTTTGAATGGTAACTAAAAAAGCAAAATAACAGCACAACATTAAATTTGTCATTCTCCATGTGCTGTTGCTAATCTCTTCAAACAACTTCAAAAATGTAGATGTTAGATGTGGATTACTAACTGGTGAGTCAAACTCTGAAAATATAAAAGCATGCAAAATTCATGAGAATGCAAATCCATAAATATAAACAAAAACTTAAAAATTAAAATGCAAAGAAGTAATACTGAAAATGACAGATATTTCAATGGTATTCTTTTTCTTATGGTAAATATGATTTTTTTTCCTATCAGTTTGTCCTGTAAGGCTGCTTAAGACATGGTTACCTTTTTTCATAGACTAGTGCATTTAGTTTCTGTTTTTTATGTTCCCGTGTGTAGTTGGGCGTTTGGTTGTGGTTGCTTAAAGAATGTGCATAGTAGTCTCCCAAAAAATGTATTGCTAACAGTAAAGCAGTAATAGGGGAAAACTTCACATCTTGCTGATGCAATCTTTCAAATGAAGCCTCAGAAAGAGCCTGTACTGTCATGTACTCTTCTTGAAGTTATCTAATCTTTGCATGCAGGAAATGGAGCAGTCGATGAACATGCTGAATTCCAACCATGAGCTGCCGGATGTCTCTGAATTCATGACAAGACTTTTCTCTTCAAAATCTTCCAGCAAGTCTGGTAGTAGCAGCAGTAAAGCAGGGAAAAGTGGTGCTGGGAAAAGGAGGTAGTTATGTCTTCCTCCTAAACCTGAGGTTGCACAACTGTTTGTTTTGTGGTATCATGTTTATTTATCTTGAAAGATCAAAAAGCCACTACTGTTAACTTTAATCAGGCATGAAAATGGAKTGCTACAACTGTTGTGCGTAGCTTTTTTTGTCTATTTAAGCAGTTTTGTACTTGACAGTARGCAAAAGACTTGGCTTCAATACTGTATCTGTGTAAAGTCACTGATATACTGATTTAATTATATTGCTCTGTAGAGAATGATTATAAATTATATGATGTGATAAACAGTAATGAATGTCTTGATGATGAGACAATATATAAAGAAATTCTTTCAAATATAATTGGAATGGACTTTGCTTTTAAAGGYGGCTTTAATTTTTTTATATATTTTGTCCCTGAGTTCTGAAATGAACAAATTCTTTCAAAATTGAGACATGGATTTACTGAGAAAGGAATTTGCTGTATCTGCTCATCAYGTGCATTGTATATGAGATAATTTTATATTGTTTACTGCCTATAATCTTTATTTAAAAACTTTCCACTCCATTTTACCGCCCAGTATTACTCTGGTTCTAGTTTCTGCCAAAAAAAAAGAAAAAGTTTAGAGTTAAAAAGGAAAACATCCTTCTGCAGAATGTCTTTTAAGCTCTGTCAGATTTAATATGACTCAAAAGTATCTATATAATATGATGAATATTTATTTTGGATCTTTCTGTTCTAAATCACATGTGTAATTTCTTCAGTACTTCTGATTCATTCTGGCTTTTTTGTCCTGTGCATTAATCATATTGGTACTGTGAATTCAAGTCAAATACAGGACACACAAGTTTAAAAATGAAAGAGGGAGRAAAAAAAAGCATATATCAAGGTAAATCCCACTCAGCTTTTAAAATTGTTACAATAAATAATGGTAAACTTTACATAAGCTAGGTCACTGACAATACTCTAGTTCGGTTTTTTTTTTTTTTTTTAATATCATCTCTATATATTTTCAAACCACTGAGTAATAAATTCAGGAATTGAAAATTTGATTATTTTCCACTAGAAGAACATTTGTAAAATAAAATGGCAGCTTACATATACCAACCCCCATTAGCAACTGTCTGTAAATCATTTTTAGCATATGGAATTATTACTTTCCTAAACAGACATTTGTAATGGTAGTTATGCTGTCCTTTTCCATTTTTATAATTGCTAACTTCTTAGATAACGGTATCCAAGTAATATGGGTAATGTTTCTCTGATTCAAAAAATGGCATGTAACATTGATATAAAACATGTCTCAAACAAAATCAACTCTACTCTGCATGTTTGTTCTGAGATTTTTGAACACTTATATATTCTAAGACAATTTATAGTCTTCCTAGTTTCAACCTTGAAATATAATGTGAAACAAATTCACTGTGTGAAMAATTCCTCTGCAGGTTTTTAACATTCAAGATACCGCATAAGCATTAGACGAACATTGTCTTTTGGTCAGTCACAGGTTTCAGTTGTCTTAATATAAACTCTAAGTTTTTTTCACCTTAGGTTTTTTTCCTTTGTATTTTAAATTAAAGATATCTGAGATGAGGATATTCAAATATTCTTGCTGGAATTATATGCTGAAATGAGTTTTTAAMCAAAGTTGTAGAGCCTGTGTATAAAGCTGGGATTTCATACTGCAAACCACCTCTTTTAACAGAACCTTGCTGAAGAATTCATAGGAAAAACAGGGAGCAGTTCTTTGAAGATAGAGCCAATAGCTTTGTTATTGTGCTGTATCCTAGGAAGTACAAGCCATGAGTTCTTTTTCTTTAACAGTAAGTGATAYGACGATTGTGTTAACTTATATTTAATCACACTTTGTTCAATAATTAATCATACTGACAATTTTTTCCATGTTGTGAAGTTCGGAACAGCAGTATGTCTGCCTTCTTTCAGTGAGTATGTTCGAGGCCTTGATCATCTTTAAGGGGAAATGGAAAATTCAGAAGATGGAAAAGTGACATTTTCTTCTTAAAAGTTAAGAGTAAAAAAAAAATCAGAATTGTAAGAATCCTAATAAAACTTTGGTAGGAACATATGGAATATTCACCATTTTTTTTTTCCTCCTGTAACTGATATACMAGTTTTCAATCAATTTCTCTGCATGTTGAAATCAGATGCAGTGTACTGTTCCCCATCTCTCCCAAAGAAAACTCCGTCTACCACCAAAAATCTGTTAACTGAACAACTCAAGACCTTGTTATATAGCARAATTTCCTCAATTTGGTAGGATCTTCCTCTCCTTTTAAGAATCCTTTGTGGTTTGTAGATGCTGTATTGGTCTGCTGTTGAACCTAGTGCAATTTATATCGGTACTAACTGTTTCTAAATCGAAGCTGGAATATGGATGTCAAGTAAGAGGAGAGGTTCTAGCTAGACTGCTGTAGCTTGTTGCCTCGGGCTATCATAAAAAACACTTGGCAAAGTTCATTTGGTGTAGCTATTGTGCATCTACCTATAAAGCTTTTCTATTGTAACTATTAGTRGTATAACACCAGATTGTTTGCTTTAAAAAAAAAAAAAGAAACATTTGTTTTATTTTGGTTTTAATTTTTCTTTATTTACTATTTCTTTTTCTTTTTTTAGTAGTCTTTCTGCTCTGTCAGAGGCAACTTCACACTCTGGTAGCCCAGGAGCCATAGCTGCAAGCTGGCTATTTGAGATGACATACAACAGAAGATAAGCTATAGCAGCTGATCCCTCAAAATAGAAGCTAAAACTGTGCAGAAACTGCTTGAACTGTAGATGATTCTTATATTGTGACATGTAGACAAGCTGATTTCCTTATTGTCATAAGGAAAAAGACTTGTTCCCCTAACTTGCACTGCATAAACTTGCCTCTTCCTGCATGCCAGCTCTGACACTTGTCAGACCTTGCCATGTGTTGACTTAACAACAGAAAAATTTCCATTGTTTTGCTGGAGTTCTGTTATGTTTAGTGAGCTAAATGAGCTTACMGAAGGATCAATCAGGTGCTGGAGCCAGAAGAAGGTAAGTTCCAGAGGCAGGCAGCCAGAAGCAGGCACCCTCCTGTGTTTGGCTGGGAGTCAGTCACTGAATCGGCTCATTGCCCATCGACTCATTCTGACAGGCTGTGTAGAAGAGACTTGCATCCTGCTGAGGACTGTCTTGGGTGTCATGTATATATGGCAACATGGGCASTTTCTGTCAGAGCTGCTTTGAACAATTTGAAATAATTTTGTCAATGACTTCATCCAAAATTTTCCAATTCTTCAAATGTAAGGAAGAAATTTAATACTGTTGTATTGTTTTAAACAATGAAAATATTTCCTGTGCTCTTTATGATTTTAATGAAATGCAGATGGTGATTGTCTTGTAAGTAGACGTGGACATCTGCTAAAATTGATGGTTATTGTTTCAAGGGAAAAGGTCAGTTTGTGGTTGAAATTTGTATTTATGAAGAAGACTTAAACTCCGGAATCAAATACATGATGCAATTGCTGGACTTTGAGTAAATTGCTTAAGATTTCTGCTTCAATTTCATTTAGATAAAGTATGAGCAGCTTGTCTTTTAAGTATTGTAAAGAYGAATGTGGTAATGAATGAGGTACCCAAATAGTGTGCTATGGGTTTATAGGATTGGAAGGAAATCCAATACGTAATTTTGTTGAAGGGCACTTTGAGTAACAACAAATACAGACTGCTAGAGCATCTAGGCAATTTAAATACATATTCTTTCCCAGTTCAATGGAAAGTGTACCAAATCACTAAGATCTATTTAAGTGTTCCCACTTAATGGGCTCTATAGTTGCATGATGACTGCATGCAGTCAGCAGCTGGTAAGATTTGTGATGATATTCAGTAGTTCCTATATCAATAGGAAGGCGAAGAAGAAGGTAARGGATTTTCTTCATGGTGTACTGTGGTGTCAGGGAGCACTCTTGGAAAAAAAAAAAACGTGAAAATTCAAACTGTTTTTAATGAGGAAGGTAGCTTTCACCAGAACTGTAGGGAGAAAAGCTAATGAAAATACAGGAAATACTGCCCATCTTTAGGGATTTCTGCCTTCTCACGCTGTTTTAATGTATAATTACTGTCCCTTGTAGTTGGAAGTCTGTCAGTGTAAATAACAATCCTGTCTGAAAGTGGCTAACCAAGAAATACCTGCAGTTATTCTAACTGTGAAAATGAACAGAAGGCTGTTGGGTTGTTTTGATGAGAGAATTTATTTATTATTCTGCAGAGCATTTTATAGGTGATTTCTTTCTTTCTCATAGTTGTTTATTTGCTTTCTTGAAGCAATGGAGGAGACAAAAATATTTTCAAAATGAGTAAGTCTGGTTGTAAACACCACATAAATATGCTGGTAGAGTCAGAGTATTTGCATTTTTTTTTTTCTTTTAATTGACTAGTCTTGAAGTCTGTGTTTCTTTGTTTACAAATCCAAATGTGTAATTAATGAATCATAAAATATGCACTCATTCACTCCTAARAGCATGTAAACATTTGTAAAATACATCTAAGATGCTATCATCTAATTTTTTAAGAATATTAATTTCAGCTTAAATCTGTTTGCTCTAGTAACTGTACTTTCACTTATAGCTTCAAACCAGCCTCTCATTTGACAGAATTTAATGTCCATTTTGGGGCTGGTGGTGTTGCACCAAATATATTTTAACGAAGTCTTCTGGGTACAAGTCAGAAAGTTGTTTATTCTCGTTCAAGGGTTCAAGAGAACAAGGGCTATTTTACAATTTGCTAGAAGGTCTGGAGTTCCCATTTTTTACAGGATAGTAGCAATACCAATGTTTTAAGATACTAAAAAGATTTCACTTTTGACTATACAAGACATCATGTGTGACCTTAATCTTGCTACTCTTGTAGATTATAAATGGTATATTTGTATTCCCATGGTATCTTGTTTCATTTGTAACGTTTTCCTCTTAGGAAAATRACCAGTGTGAAATATAAATAATAATAAATCCTCAGTGATAGTACATGTTTTTCATCCTAATGTATCAGGATAGCCTACTGGGGACACTTATTATGACTGCTCTGTTGGTTAAAGAACTGAAGGAGAATACAAATTTAGCAGAGGTTATAGCTACAGTTGACAGCTAAGGAATATCTTGAAACTTTGAACTTCAGTCAGCAGAAAAGGAGATTTAYGGTAGAAAGTGTGCCGAAAGATGATAAAATTACATTTTGGGAAGACGTGGCAATTGGACATTAAGAAGATCACACTCGATATTTTGAAATGTAGCCTGTACCCCATAGGCACCTTACTCTACACATGATGGACAGTGAGGCTGGCTCCTGTGGAACAAAACGGTGGCTGCACACTCCGCTCTGCAAAACGGAGCAGGCAYGGAGACTGCATCCAGAAATGGATTCCAGCCCCTGCCAGCTTCCCAACATGGGCAGCAACTGCCAAGGAGAAGGGAGAGAGATGCAGTTCAGCGTATTTCTAAAGTATGTCTGAGATTATTTCACAAATCTAATGCTATGAATTCCTGGATTTCTGTGGCCAGGAAAATTCTCTGCTAGTGTTTCATTTTTTAAATTGATACATAAAATTCACTTATAGGATATTTGAGGTCATGGAGTGTGAGAAGTGAAAGAATTTGGAGAAATGCCCCTAAAGTAACGTAAGACTAGAGAGAGAGAGAGAAGAGGATTTTAAGAGATTACTCTCATTGCAGATTTGACTCGTATATTAAGAATTACAGATGTGTAACGTGGTCCACAGTGCAAGCATATATRGACAAATGATGGGAGCAGCACAGAGGCCACTTCATGAGCTGCATATGACCATGTGTCAGAACTAGTCCCTGCTTTTAGGTGGAGACGTCTGTATTTGTAGACTTCTCGAATGAAGAGAAGGCAGTGACCCCATGGCACGTTGTAGTTGGATGAAGGATAAGATTTCTGTGGCTTTTGAGAGAGAGGACTTATCAGTCTCTTTTCCGCAGTTCACTTGGCAAAAATTGGGTGGCTATTTAGCTCTTCCCTAAATAGCGTAGTCTATCACTATTTGCAGTGTGTCTTCCCACTACTGTTAGTACAAGCTTCATTCTGTGTGACAGTCTGCAAATGGACTAATCAAATACAAAACACATTAGCAGGTTTTAAGTGCCAAAAAGCAAGTAGCATTGTGAAAAGATGGTGTTTCACAATTCTTCCTGCTTTAATCATTTCAGGATCTGTAAAGGCAGACCCTTAGATCCTACTGAGTATTTTGGACTTGTTACTGCGTATAAAATCTGATGTTTCTGATCCTAAAAATAATACATCATTCTGGAAAGTTTTATTCACACAATTGTTATTAGAAGTCGTATCCAGTTTTCAGGTTAAGCTAGTGCTGATTTGCTGAGCTCACAAGTAAATACAGATTTGTTTATTTTTCCCAATTTTCTTTTAAAACTATGTTATTCCTTCAGTTTGTGGTGTCAGTGACCCTTSTGCCACACTTAGTTTCCAATAAGACCATGAGGACATGATAACAATATAATTTTCTGTGCAACTGAAACTTAGMTGGTTATTCATTTTATTGTTGATGCAGAAAACCAGATAACAGTTGAGCTCATTTTTATTAGGTGTTTGGTTCTGCATGGCTGACAGACTGTCGTTCAGACTGTCGTTAAAGACTGTCGTTCAGCCAAGGGCAAATGAGGGTGAATATGCAACAGAAAGAAAACCCTTTGTGGCATTTTTTGAGTAAAACAAGACTTTGAACTCTTTCWTTAAAGCTGAATAGTGTGATCTGTGCATAAAAACCATCAAAAAGTAATATAAAAGGTAGCAAAACATTTGAAAACCGTCAGGAAAAGTAAAGCGGTAAAAGACTGCTTTCAGTTGAAAATGCTAGAATATTCTCCTGAGAAACTCTCTGGATGCTTTTAAGAACAATTTTACTATCCATTGCATGCAGGAGTAGCATTTCCCTCTGAGTATGAGATGGATGAAGATGGCACCCACACTTGTAGGTTCATCAGCAGAAGACTGCTGATGACTGTGCAATTGCAAAGGAGAATCCTGTTAAATACTTGGAAAAAACATTTCCCGTGCCTGGGATTAGAAGCAGAATTAGACCTGGGACTCTTCTGTGAGCATTGCTATTAATTTTTTGGGGGAGAGCATGGATGAGTGTTTCTTTTCCTACCAATTTGTTTTCTCAATTCTCCTAAAATGTTTTCTAAATCATTTTAAAATTATCCCAGTTTGTCAGGTGGCAATTAGAAGAGTTGCGTTARTAAAGACCTATCTTTTTCAAAGAAAGTAATGGAACACCCACCCTGAGAAGAACTATCTGAGGAAGTTGGAGATGAGGATTAAGCCACCTAATGGGACTGTGTTCTTGCAGAGTTAAATCTTGCAAAGATGAGGAACTCCGATGAGAGGAGGAACAGTTGTTGAAGGCCTTAGAGCAGAATAAGTGCAGAATCAATCATCAAAATCATTATCAAAAGTATTCAGAAAACACAGAAAAGTAGATGATAATGTTCTTTCTAGGTATGTGATTAAAGGATCCAGGTGTCCCTTTCATGAAAATAATATTTCTTCTTGGAGCTTTGCAAACGTCCCCAAGATATGAAACTATAGAGAGTATGAATGCTGAGAAACCACCTCTTGTAATTACATGCTGGTCTTTGCATTTGAATTGGAAGGTTGATACTTCTTGCTCTTGCTCTCTTTCTGTCTCCGTGTCTCTTTCCCTCTCTCTTTCTCTCTTTCGCACATGGTAATTTGCACTGAGAGGTTTTTTTTCACTTGTATTTGCCTTTCATTCTTGAAAAGATTATAAGGGACTTGTTGAAACTGCTGTAGCAACTCCTGTTCAACTGGTGGTGGCAGAAATAATTATATACTGCACTCATGCTTTAAAGTGTTTCAATGCCAGAAACCAATTATTTTTATCACCAGGTAGCCTGCTAATGATGGAGAGGTCATTTGTCCTGCAAAAATCTGATCAGATTACAGTGCTTTCTTTGTAATGTGTTTGAGGCTGGTTTTACCAGAGACTTTATTTTTTAACCATTTAAGTATGCTGTGAAGAGAATACCTTAAAGATTGTGCAGAAATAGCCGCAGTTCATTGAAAATATGATAGTTTAACAAAATACATTGGTTATACCTTTCTTTTGAAAAGAATTGAAGAAAATGTCCAGCTACTTCATGAAAAATGGCATCTTAAGGCTCGTGTACCTAACACTGAAATTCATCTGCAGCTTTCAGCCCACCTTTATTAGCATAGCATGGGAAAGAAATACAGCTAAAGAACTCTGCCTCTTTCCATCTTAAATCTTTATTACAAAAAATCTGCACCTTGTCCTCCATGCACTGTAGCTATTTATGTCTTTTTCTTTTCTGCTTTTTTCTGTATGATGGACTAAATTTACCGTTATGGCTTTGCAGGTTAAGTGCAAATGTTTTTGCAATGTGATCCTCACAGGAAACAATTGCTGTTTTAAAAACTAATTTCTGGCTTAAGCAGTTTTCTTTAAAAGGTGCTTACATTGCCTACTTTCTCTTCATGTATTTTTAATACTTTACATATACTTTGCATTTGCATACTTTTACTGCCTACTGCCTTTTATGTTTCAAATTAGAGACTTGAAYGGATATTTCTGCAATAATTAGATATTTTACTGAGAATATTAAAACACTTTATCAATGGAAGTCCAAAGCATGAAATGGACTCTGTATTTTTTTCTGTAGTTTTATTCATGTAAATTCATAAAGTAATTGCTTGGTTTTCTTAATTCTTATGAGTATCTGTTTTCATCCTAAGGGATAAATTAAAACTGCCTTTTTTTTTTTTTTTTTTAGCAGAACTTGCTTCAGTCAGCTCCTTTATGAGCTGATAGACCAAAATTATCAGTCAGGCCATGGTATATAAATATACATGGCGTATATATATATAAACACATCTGAGCCTCTTACTCTGCTGTCCAATGTGACTTTTGAAGGGAAGTTTAATTTTTTTCCTTCAGACAATAAAATCTGTCTTAGCTGTTAAATAGTGCATTATGACTATTTGCTTGAGGGTTGCAGCTGTTAGATCACAAGAATCTCTTAGCCTGCGTTGCTTCATTGTAGAATTGTACATATGTGCATGGTCTGTGCACAGCTGCRACACTTTCAGGTGTCTGCGCTGGGTGGCTGTCGTCTACGACACAGGTTGCCATAAGTAGGAAGTGCTTGGGAATTCAGTGCTTGGGAAAGGGCTGCTCTGAGCAAGTCACTAAGCCAGCCAAACTGAAGGGAGGGCAGGTAAATGAGAGCTTAAACTATGCCCCTGTGATCTGTGTATGTGTTTTCCTGCATCTCTAAAATACATAGGTGCAAGTTCAGGATCAGTGTGTTAGGTATTAAAGGTTGCTTACTCTGTACAGGTTYTTACAGCACATTAGCACCACAATTCCTCAACAGCTTTCAGTAGCCKCTGAGCCATCTGACCAGCACTAGTGACGTGGTAGTTGTCTCCGTGTGTCTTCTGGAGGCGGAGGTGGCAGTGAAGTCTCTCTTTTTAGTAGGTGCTCTTGTACTCCCACCTGGATGCTTTCCTGCGTGTTTTTCACATTGCAGTTTGTTTTTCGTTAAACTTCAGGTCAAAAAACTAAATCCTGGGGTTGGAGTGGGAGGGCAGTGACATAGGTGGTAATCCTCAGTTCCAGGAGAGAGTGATTCCGCTATCACCTGCACAGACACTTCAGCGTGACAGGAAACCAGGCCCAACACACACTCCTCTGTATGTGTGCACATATATGTCTCTGTGTGTGTGTGTATATATACATTATATATAAATATATCTTAGAATATGTATGCAAAGATATGGTATATTTTCACACACTTTTTTTTTCTGGGTTTCATTATCAAACAGAATTTAATTTGTTTATCTGAAGCCTGCCTTACCTCCTGAAACACTCTTTTAAAGATCTTTTCAGGTATTTCTTGTGACGGCACACTTCTCATTATGAAAAGATCATCTTTTTTCATGGTTTTCTGAGCAATGATACTTCATCTGTGAGGTTGCTGGAGAGCAATTGAAATTACAGAACTTCTCTTTGAACCTGCAGTTGTTGCCATGACAATGCTCCCAGGTGCTTCTTGTCCCAGATGGTAAAATCATTTTTAGATTCCTACATTGCAAGCCTAGGCAACGGCGTTTAAACATTATGGTTAATTGATTCAAATCAAACTAAAGATTAGCAAATCATTTGCTAAAAATCTTGGGCTCTTTAGCAATTCAGTTCAAAGTGTTTGTTGAATAAAACATTTGTGCTGGTGTTTGCCAAATAACTAATTGCTTTTGCTATTTGCTTTTGATAATTTCTCTAGATCCTTGAGGTAAAACTGGTGCATTGACAYGGAAAAGATTTTTGCCTTAGTTTACTAAAACTCTTTCTGTGGTAAAAATGAGCCTGAACAAAAGCTGACCGATACACAAATCTGTTTTGTTTAGAATGTGACTCCGAGTCTGGATCGTATTTGGTAAATAAGCCAAACCTATATCAAACCTGAATTCTGGATTCTTTAAGGTTTATTATATCTGAAGTCCAGCTCCAGGCACTTAATTATGGAATGATGGGAATGATGATTGCAAGGGACTTTTGGAGGGCTCCTCCAATTCAATCTTGTGCTGAGCAGGTGATGCCCAACTTGATTAGTCATCGTTCAACTGAGGGTCTACGGCCACCTAATGGAATGATTCATAACTGAGTATGTATGTGTGTGTGTAAATATATATATGTAAATATATGTTTATATAGACTTCACCAGCAAGCTTCAATCCTGATCAGCTGCAGAGGAGGAACAAGATCAGGCTGTTTGTGTTAGGATAGGTGCCTAAATTGCATCCCACACACACCTTCTCCAACAGTTCTTGCTTGCCACAATCATATCTTTGCCACCTTTAGAATACAAAAGTCATCTGAAAGACATATGTCCTGTCATAGTCATTTCTAAAATCTGAGTAAGAGTTTTCATTACAGCCAGTCTCACCTGTCAGATGATTTTTAACCAAATGGTTATTTTCCATTGTCTTCGATGATGATAACTGTGGATCTAATCTTGAAGTTAGATCCTACTTCTCTGTTTTTGCTGAAAGTGAAACTTTTTATGTACATTTCTACTCCTTAAATTTTAGCCCAGGGTTGAACAGATGRGCATAAAGAATATATGCTTTTATTTTTTACTTCAGATTTTGGAATATCTTCATAAAGATCTTCATCCTAAGAAATCATTTGCGAAATTGAATGTCAGAGTAAACATTGTTTTGTTTTACCTTCAGCAAAARATAGATACCTATTTCTATTTCTATTTTTGAAATAACAGTAAACAATGAATGTGTATAAAGAGACTTATAGCCTGCATTAAAAATCATTTATGCACAGAGTGTTTCAGCAGTTTGTGACTGCTTTCTGTTTCATCAAACAAAACACACTCATTGCATTCATTGCCAGGCCAGAAGTTCAAGGATAAGTGAAAATTGTTATGAAGAAACATTTCTTCTTTTTTTTTTTTGTGTTCCTATACACAATTACAGAAGTACCTTTAGCCAAGGTTGCACAGTAATTCAAAGTCGTTGCAGAAGTATTTCTATGGTCTTTTTTTTTTTCCCCCCCTCACTTGTGTTGGGCACCTATGAAACATTTTGCGTAAGACATAGACAATGAGATCTTTTTTATATGTATGATTTGTATTGTTAAAGTAGTATGTCTATGGTCTTGAGCTTCTTGATATGCTTTAAGGATTTTTGCATGAAAATTAGCATTTTTACACATTCCCAAACAATATTAAGCCATAAACCACTCTTCGGGGCAGGAAATTTAATCGTGAAATACTAGATCAAGAGCAGAATGAAATATGTAATGGTTTTAGTTGTTTTTCAATTCTTGTCTATAGAAATAACTGTCTGTGAGCATGAGTGAATGTCTGCAGTTGCCCTTTCTTCTGTTGTCTAATTTGTACCTTCCCACTTCACTTCTGCTCAAAGGGAACTGTGCAAATCCACAAAGCAAACAGCAAGAAAGCAAACAAAAATGGAAAGATGGGGGAGAAGATGCACAAGGACAGAAGATGCACAAAACAAAGGCACAGAACTGAGATGTACCCCAGTTTATATATAAGTGACAAAATACCTATCAATAAACATCATGTTACTCATGCTTAAAATGTAATTGAGTTTTAAATATTAGAAACAAATCTTCCCTTAACTATATTTAGTTGTTTAATTGCATATGAAATAAAAATCCTGACATTTGTGTTGTGCTTTCACTGAGGATGAAATATTGAAAACCAGAGATTTTGAATAACCCAAGTCTTCAAACAGAGCTTGCACAGGACTTTAATTGTAGCCCTTTTCAGAGATGGGATCAAGAAGTATAAAGTAATTAAGTGTTGTGTCATCTCAGAAAAGGTTAAATGCTATACTCAAATGCCTGCATCATCTGAAACACATCCAGATAGACGATAAATCTTTTGGGTACAAGATTATATACCAACAATTTATTCTTCCCATTCATTACAGATTTAAGCTTAATGAATATATCTCTCATTGAGTCAAATGAACTGAGATAGAATGCTAGTGGCCAGTCCGCTCAGCCTTTTTCTTTTTGGAGTTCTGAGATGCTGTTTTGAGTCAATCCCCATCAAAACAAAAAGTAACATCAGAGTTTGGGGCTGATTTGTTCCYAACACTTAAAAAACACATTGTCTCTATGTAATTTTAAATGAGTTAATTCATCTGCACAAAATGACCTAATAAATGTTGAGCATCTGCCTTTAGTAAGCAATGTAAGTAGTTTTCTGATCTAAAACTTCTTTATGGTTCTCCATCACCATTTCTATCTATCAAAGAAATGTAAGTTATTTGTTTTAATCCTTATGTAGAACTTTGTACTTTTTAGTTCACATATGCTTTCTTACAAGTACAGCATACCAGAGCAAAGTCCACCAGTCTAAGCATGGTGTGAAATAACTACAATACACCCTGGGTGCCCTTCTGCACTTGGGGTAGTGTGCTGGAGCTGGTTTATTCACCTGGACTGCAGTAGCAGACAAAGYACAACTTGAGAGCGTGAGCTCCTTCATTTGTGCCCGTGTGTTTCTTTGCCAAGCTTCACTTGAAAGGGGAGGTAAGGTGCCTGTATAGGGCTGCCCACACAGGCTGTGGAGGCTCCTTCTCTGSAGATGTTCAAACCCACCTGGATGCCACCCTGTGCCACGTGCTCTAGGGGTCCCTGCTGGAGCAGGGRGTTGGACTRGATGATCTCCAGAGGTCCCTTYCAACCRTAAGGATTCTGTGATAATGGTGGGATACGCAAATGCAGCAGAATTTCAGKGTTTAAGGTAAGCCCTGTGCTGAAYTTTAGGGAAGGTAATTTTCCAGTTCATTAGGACATCATTATCAAWTGAYGAGCTTTGGATGTATTAGCAAACTGTATGTTAGTCAGAATTAATAAAAATAAGAATTAAGTACAATAGAAAAATCTGTGGTTTGTGTCTATATGTTAGGAAAAAAGTAGTTCTGAGAYGTAAATTTTACTGCCATGATTTATATTGCACATTTTAAGAAAAATATGTTTAATAATTTTTCACTTTGGAAGAATTTCTTTCTGAATCTGCTGCTAAGTCCTGAGGTTTATAAGGAAAATAGTTCTGCCACAGTGTAAAACACTAGGAAGATGGATAATGGCCTATGGAGACTGTGCTGATACTGGCAGGAAACGAGCTCTGAGCAAAGACCTGGTTGCTTGATCCATGCTCTGCCTTCATCAGMGCCGCTGCATGGAGCCCAGTCATTAAAAACAAGAACAAAAAAGGGGAAAGAAAAAGAGTTTGAGTAGTTTCTATCTAAGTAAGTATATTCCTTGACAGCACTCTCCTTGAGAGGAAACATTTCTTGATGCAGTCAAAGATGTCATTGATATAAAAATTCCTCYTTGGTCGATCCAGAATTTGCCTAAATGATGAAGCCCTGTGACCCAGAAAGGAGGACAAAATGTRRCTCAAAATTCTTTTGATTATATATAATGAATSCCTGTGCTTTTTTGATGAGGCTGAAGARAAGATTTTTACTTTGTTTATTGGGCTGGCTTTCTTCTCCTGGCTTCAACCATTAGCCTCTTATTTAAGACTACAAATGAAAATTCATACAAAGCATAACCCAGATGAGCCGAAGTGAGGTTTTTGGTGCRTGGAGATGGACCTAGTGCTCCGAAAGCTGTGCTGCTGAGGACTGTTTGGAATGTGGACAGCCAGAGAGGCCAGTGTTTCTGCCAGKTCTTCCTTTGGTGTCTCTGTTTCACTACAGTTTGGGTGCAAGGAATAAGCAAACTTCAAATCTGGACAATATATGATGTGCTTTTAGGTTTCCTCTGCATTAGGTTAGGTTTACGTTATTTTCTATTACCGTTTATCACCCATGAATCTATGTGRCATTTCCCTGGCCAGCACCGCCCAAAGTCACAAAGACAGGATGCAGTGGCAGAGGCGCCATGCCAGGCCCTGTGTCCCAGAACAAGCCACCAGAAATCGCCGTGTGACACATCGGGAAAAGCTGCTGTGAGACAGGAGGAGGAGGMAAGTTTGGCAGAGGGTCGTCCCTTTGTCAACAGCACTTGTTTCTCGTCCTCGTTCGGCACGTTCCCTGCACAAGCCGCAAACCTTTCGGTTTGCGTTTCAGCTCTGAGGGGCTCTGCTGCGGGAGGACGATGCTGCGGAAGAGCCCGGTGGGACTTGCSGTGCTGCTGCTCTGTCCTGGGGCTGTGTCAGTGAGCACCAAAGCGGCGGTGGTCTTGGCCAACGCTCACCTGCTCCCCCAGAGAGGCTATGACAACCTGGCTAATGCCAATGCCAAGGGCACTCGTGAGGTCCAAAATGCTGGTCTTTAAAACCCGTGCTCAGCTGCCACCTAATTTATGAGATGCTGGTTGTTCAAAATTTCTGTCCAAAAGTAGTTTTCTTAGCAAAGTTTCTTTACTGTTTCTTGACACCTCAGCAACCAAATGAGGCAYTTCCTTGCCTATCTGGCATGCAAGGCCTAGCTTGGTCAGTTTCCTAAGAATACAAAAATATTTTTCCAAAACGAGGAGACCTGACAAAGTCTGGAGCAATAGCTGTACTCCTAATTCCCAGGTCAGGGCAACCCTAAATAGGAAGCATGGGGCACCGTGCCCTTAGACAGCCCCTATGAATAACAGGTTGAGATGAGAGAGTTCTTCAACTCCACACTACTTTTTGTTTTTCCATGCACACTCTTCTTAACTGTAGGAAAGAAAGGATCATAATAATCACCTCAGAAGTTAGCAAAAGGRCAAATTATTCCCAAAGAAGTCTCAAATGACTAAAAAAAAAAAGTCTGGTATCTCCTTTTTAGCAAAAATACTTATTTATTACTATTTATCCTYTATAATCATTCAGCTTTTACATGAGAAAGTGTTTGGGTTTGTYTTTGATTATCTTCCTTATGCATAACCTTAACAATAAATTTCCAGTCTTCCACATGACTTTTCTTCTGTGTTAACCATAGGTTTCRGGAGGACAAAGTGTTTGCAGGCCCAATCCATTTTCAAGTGCTAATACTGTGCATCAATAAATTAATAACATTAACCACCTGGGCTCATTAATTTGACCTTAATTAACAGAGGTATTTTAGTCATTCTCATGTCTTCTGCATTTCAGAAGCCATCAAGACGCAGACGGAGCGGTACAGAGCCGAGTCCAGCCACGCTCTGCAGCTCTGCGATGGAAGCGATCCAGSTCCTGCAAACCCCTCTCCGCGCTCTTCCTCCCCATGGACCGCACATGCAGGTAGGACTGACATGGGGCACACATCAAAACCAGCTATCTGAGCTCCACTTTGTCTAGATGGAGACATGCAAGAAGCCCCTCATGTAAGTAGTAAAATATATTGATACTCCAGCTGGTATTTTGGCGCTGTAATGCAGGCATTCAGTAAAAATCTCGGCCTGTAGAGGGCTAAGGAAACAGGGGTCCTCAACAACCAGGATTTGGAGAAGCAGCTATTTAGGAAACAAAACAAAACCAAACGAGAAACTTTTCAAAGGATTTAAAGTGGCTAATTGTTTGGGAAATATTGACTTGGTTGATCTAACAGCAGACACATCAAGAAACTAATGGCATTTAATAGCTAATCACATAGCATGAGTAAAAGGCAGTTTTATTGCATGTAATAAACTGAAGTTCATAATCTGATATGCAGCCAAGCAGTGCTATTAAACCTCAAGAAATACATTTACCAAGATGGAAATAAATTACAAAATCATGTCTTTCTGCAACTGCTAAGATTTGTAGATTTTTTTCTTTTACAACACACTACAACCATTTTTTAATTACATATAGATGTTGCATAACTGTTAACATTAATTATAACTGCAAGGTGTATTTGAATGAGCAAAGTTTAAGGTTTTATGACACCCAGCTGTCTAGTGTATGTGGAAAAAACACATTTTTTAGGGGGTACAAAATCCATGTTGGAGGTTTGGAGTGACCACATAAGAAATAAAGGGCCTCTCTTGGATGTGGTAGAGGGAATGGCAAGGTATTTAAAGTAAAAGACATTGTATCCATTTACTGGAGCTCAGGTTTGGAAGAGAGGTGACCAGAAAGAGGCTTCCAGAACGTCTCAGGGCATGACGGAAGGCCCTCACTTCCTACACACACGCCCTGTGGTGACGCTATCCCCAGGCTCACCCTGGGAAGCAGCGATTTTCCCAGCTCTTGTGATGCTGGAGAGTTTAGTCACAGGCGAATTCTGACCTGTAAAGTTCTCTAGATCACGGCAGTACTGAATGTGTTTAAAATAAATAAATAAATAAATAAATAAAAAGTATTCTTTTGTAATCCCAAAAAGGCATACAGGTATGAAGCTTTCTGGCAGAATCCTTCTCAAGAGAGGGACCCCTATATACAAAATCACAGCAAAGGAGAACTGCAGCTTGGTTGTTATATACAGCTGAGGGAATCATTATTTGCTTCTCACTGTGCCCACGTGGTTCCTTCACATAACTTCAATCTCTAGAGAAAGTCRATAAAATTAATTCCTGAGGAAAGTTATCGTTCTATTTGTTTTCCTACAGCAAACCAGAGAAGGTAGAACTGAGCATATCTCCTAACAACTACAGAGTAGTTTTATAACAAAATGTCAAATATTCTCATTGAATATGAAGATTTTGGAAATCCTAGAGGTATAAARGAGTTATTTGGAAACTGTTTGCTATTATAATTAAGAAAGCATCTTACAAAATTCCATTCAAAATCCAGAAYGTGAAAAAGTCCGCAGGTATTCAGTTCTGAGTTTCAAATTGTGCTAGCAAACTGTTTTCTAAGAGAAAACAGCATCCTCCAGATTGGTATGGGATTCTTTAATTGTTGCCATGACTTTGTATTTATCAAATTCAACATACTTCAATATCTAAGGGGTGATAAGGAAGAACAATTAAGGATWTTGTCTTGAAATTTATCACTCTGCTTTGATCTAGAGTTGAATGCTCTTAATGTCCTTAACATYCTACTGCAGGTCTCATTTTAGATACAACAGAGATGAGATAGAGTTCTTTCAACATCTTTCAGCAATTAATAGCAGTTATCAGTTGACAGACAGAGTCTGATAGAATAAGCATAATTACCAGTTAAATTGTATAATTAAGTTAATGCCAAAATATGCATAATAAAATATGCATAAACATGCATAATAATATATCACATTTCATAGATCCGTACATMATTTTCTCTATAACCTTTTTTATTTCATCTTCATTTATTTCAAAATAACTTTTCTGTAAAGGAAAAACCTGCACTTGATTTCTCCCTTGACTTTCCATCCTTTGCAAGGCTCTGCATTCTGTGACGAATAATCACAAAAAGTGCCCAGTTTTAACTAAATGATATATGTCAGTTTAAAAGTCATGGGAATTCTGCCAAGTGTTTATGTACAAACAGAAGTTATATTTACAGAAAATGTATTGTTTGATATATTATGGGGATCTGGAATATATGGTGAGGCTGGGACATATGAAAAAGGAGAGCCAAAAATGATGTATCGGTTTCCTTTGGAGAAGAATTCAGTATTCCAAAAAGTGTGTTATGTCCCTGAAAATCTTAGTTAGGGATTTATACATAAATATACATACATACATACATACATATAAATACATATGTATATAAAAATAAAATACAACTTTACAGAAAAAATCTTTTTGAACAAGTCTATGATCATAACCTTCATCAAAAAGAAAAGATGAGTAAAAGGTTCATTAAAAGGACAAAAATATAGATAACAAGAAGATTTGACACTGCAAAAGTCTCACAATATATTTTATAGAACTTGAAAACAGTTATAATTAAGCACTAACCGATATTCTCTTGAGGACTGTTTTTCTTTTTTTTAAGAAAATTTTTGAGTAAACATCCTACATAACAAAGCAACAGCACTGTTTTACATAATTCTAGGTATTTACAATGCACCTAAGTTTGGTTATATAATGTCTCACATGATAAAGTGCTAGCAGCATAATTTGAACACATATTTCACAATTACTTTGAACCAACATTGTTGCATCCATCACTGTATAATCTAATGCATTTACTGAGCACGGAGTCCACAAACATTTACACAGCACTCTAATTCGACAGAAGCCAAATTGACAAAAAATATCCCATTTAATTTCAGAAGTAGAAGCCAATGCTTTACTTTTGCAACAACACCACGGCTAGCAGGGACTGTTACTGCTTCATAAATTTTGCCTTTAATTACATCTTGCGTCGCAGAAGGACRCATTAATTTGCTAAGAATCAGACACACATTTACTGAATGTCCGATCCAATGTCATATAAAATGAACCCACTACAATAACCAACTTGTACATAGTTACTGTACACAGGAAAAGTTCTGGATAGCGACAGAGGAAAACTGATGAAAGGGTCTTTGTAAAAGCCCCTGCTTTCCTTTAGTAATCAATCATATGCTAATGCACCAAAAATAACAGGCACAGTATGGTGTGTTTCAAAATCCATTATATGAATTTAGAGAACATATTTTTACATTACTACATTGCTAATCTTTCACTGACAGAATTTTCCCCTCTGAGGATAAAAAATCTGTACTGTGTTTATTGACCTGAAGGAATTACATATCTGTAGAAATCATGGTATGATAATTTAATAAATTACACGAACACTCCCATGGCAAGTATGGTAGGTTCAGGATGATGTGCACAATGTTTGCATCCCATCAGCACTGTACYGTCACACTAACATGTAGAGCAGATCTAACACAGCACTTTACCCAAACTAGTATTCCAGAGCATCTCACCTAAATTTGGACAGAAATGCTGAATCTGAACTGTGTGACGTGCACTCAGTGCATGACCTGGAGCGCCTTCTCACTTATTCATTAACATATGTTTACTTTCAGACTTCATTCCTCACRACTTCTGTTGCTGTTAACTCTGCTTTCTTAGGGCCTTTTGCGATGCTTCATTTTGTTTCCACCACAGCGAGCTCCTTCACCAGCTCCATTTCAGCAGCTTTACGCTAACAGCAGCTCCCCAGCACTCACTCAGCCAACGCTGCAGGGCTCCTGTCAACCCGGCCAGGCATCAGACAGGCCCCTGTCACAGGGGTGACTCTAACACGTGTGCAAAGCCCCAGCAAACCTCAGCTAGTGGGCACATTCCCAGCACAYGCTGATCCCAGAATCCAAAGCCCTAAGGGGGATTTTTCCAGTCTCTGATCTGCTGGATMAGAAGATATTGACTACAGAAAACTTATGTTTCCAAATGCATAATGTTAGTTACTATTTGTAAAGCTATGTAAAGACAAAAAGTGCTATGCAAGTGCAAAGTGTTAATTGTTTTATATAAATATTTAAAAAATAATTTTAAAATTTTCCATTTTCCAGACATACCAATTCCATCAACGCTCTTATTAATTTTGTAACATACAAGTGAGTGTGCAGGTGAATCTTTCTTTTGTGTCCTGCTAACTAATGGAAACTTTGGGGTGAGGAAGAGACTAACAGAGGAGGTTGAGAAAAACATCTCTCCCTGTGTGCCCTCCTCCTTTCTCTATGTCCTCCTATGTTGCACAGCAGATAGACTATAACCATTATGCTGCACAGTCAATTCTGATTTGTACCACTGTCATTGCCATATAATTTTTAAACATTTCCTTCAGAAGCATTGGGAAAYGAAGAAATGCAAATTCTAAGTTATCCACTATTATTTGTGTTTTCTGATGAAGCTGAGTTAAACGATGACACTGAGATTGTGACTGGGCTTCTAATACACAAAATACTTACCTATTTCCTCCCCATGAGACTTTACTCTCTCCCAAAAGTCCAGGTGGAAATTTCTCWGCATTGCACTCTCCCATAATATATTTGTCCATTTGGAATACTAAGAATCTCCCTAACCATTTATTAATTTCCACTTTAAAAAGTCCTTCTTCCAATCCAACAGGAGATGAAAAAGTTGCAGAAGGAAATTAATGGAAGATCCATTGCTTGGTACATTGAAAACTGGAATAGACAAAACTCTAGAAAAACAAAAACAGTTCTGCTCTGCAGGAGGATAGACTGGGTGACCTGGTAGATATAACGCAGGTCTAATTTCTAGTAGTCTATAAATTACTCTATCTCTGTCTGAAAGAAAGGACMGAAGACCCCAAGCATAAAAACTTTAATGCAGATGAACTGCATGATCACAGACACTCTCAGCTGTTCACAGCAGCTACTGGCCTCTTCATCCCAGCACACTATTTTCATGCACAATTTTACCTTTTTGCTGACATTTTTAACCCCTAGACATACGAAGCAACAACTTTAAAATGACAAAATGGCAGTCAATTTACCCAGCTATGTCAATATATCTTGTTTTCCCCTGTATGAGCAATATGAGCAATTATGGCAACCTGGTATTGCCCTGCCAGTATAGCTTCTCTTCCACTTTTTTCTTTTTCCACTGGCAGAAAAGCAGCATCTTAAAAGTCTTCCTGAAAGTTTTGTTGCAAAGTGCATAGCAGATGGGGTTAACAGTGCTGTTCACGTAGCACAGCCAATAGCCAAGGTGCCACAGTGTCAGGGGGATGCAGTCAGAGCAGAATGTGGAGATCAAAACCATTATGTTGTAGGGAGTCCATGTAATGATAAAAGCCAAAAGAATGGCACTTAAAGTCTGTGCTGCTTTGCGTTCCTTTATAAGAACCATCCTTTTCCTTTTGGTGATTTGGTTACTTATATTTGGATCCATGCTTTTAATGGAAGGCTCCTTTGATAGAGCAGCAGCACACGGAGTTATTTTCACTTTACGGCAACCGTGGTTGGCTTCCTGGCTGCCATCAGCCTTCACCACCAAGCGGAATTTATAGGCCACACATTTTTTACTTTTTTGAACAGGGCCTTTGGCAGGTGACAGAAAGTATTTCTGAGTCTCAAAATCACTTTCTTCAGGTTGCTCTTTGATGACAACATCTTTACTCTCCTTCTCGATGAACTCTTCTACTTTACCTTTACCTGGACTTTGGTAAGTTACTTGGAAAACGGAATCAGAGGCAAGTTTATCCTCCTCCTCTGAGGATGCATAGCTGCTGCAGGTGGTTAACTGGTCAGCTTTAGACCAGTCGTTACAGGTGCTCACTGCCTGAGAGGCCTTCACTGTGGCAGAGGTACTTCTACTAGACGAAGACCACGACGCCTGACATCTCTCTCTTTTGACTAAGGTTTGTTGCTTACAGCTGAAGCAAGACTTCAGGAGAGCTTTCTGAGGCTTTATCATCTCAAACTCCGCCACAGACTCAGAGCCTTGAAGTTCAGCAAGGTCCTTAGTACGTTTCTCAGTCTCTTTATAGATGCGGCAATATAAAATAGTCATTACTGACACCGGGATGTAGAAAGCAGCAATTGCAGTACCAAAGGTGATAATGGGCTCATACAAAAACTGTATCTGGCATTCCTCAGGTGGAACAGTTCGCTCACCCACAAAATACTGCCAGCACAGGATGACAGGTGCCCACAAAATGAACGATATTAACCAAGCCAAACCAATCATGATACCAGCTCGTTTGGGTGTGCGCTTAGCCCTGTAAGTTAGAGGTCTTGTGATGGAAAAGTATCTGTCAAAGCTGATGACTAGGAGATTCATTACCGAGGCATTGCTAGCTACATAATCCAGTGCTAGCCACAGGTCGCAGGCTAGACTTCCAAGAGACCAGTGGCCTATGAGTATGTAAGATGTGTAAAGGTTCATAGAAAATATTCCAATGATCAGATCTGCACAGGCAAGGCTGAGCAGGTAGTAGTTGTTAACAGTTTTGAGCTGACTGTTAACTTTGAATGATATCATTACAAGAATATTCCCCACTATGGTTATTAAGCTTACGACTGCCGTTACAGTGGCAATGGTGATGACYTCCCAGAGGCTGTGCCCTTCTAACTGCTTATGGTTGATGGATGAACTGTTTACAACAGTTGAATTGCTGAATAAATTGACTTCCATCCTTGTTCTTGGTTTACTGTCATCTGGGTGTTAGCACTGTTGCATATTGCCTTCTGTACTTGAAAATATTCTATCAGAGACAGCTGCAAAGATCAAAGGGGGAAAAAAGAGAAGAAAGCAGCTCATTAAATAGCACAGACTCCCATTAGAGTTACCATATATCACTTAATAACAATCTATCTAACTGTTTGTGTTCTCGCATTCTCATTATTGTTTCTACTGTTGTGGACATAACTAAACCACACAGATGTACATTGTAGGACAATGTCCTCAGATACCTTACAACATTTCTAAAGCAATCAAAAYGACTACTGTTTGATAAGACATTCAGTCACGTCAGCTCTTGCATTTTGAATACCTCAGGAGACCCTCTACATGTCCTCATAACAGACATCTAAAGCTTTGCAGTGCGATGAGTCAGCTAATCACAGGGTTGTTTCTGACTGTACTGTGAAGAAGGCATATCAACATATCTTTGGAAATTTGGGGGAAGAAGTCACTGTTTTGGAAAGAGCAGAAAGAAAAAGTAGGAGGAAGTCACAGGAAGCWGAGGATGCGTGGGGAGATAGGCACAATCCCGGCACGGTGGCAGCAGGAAACAGAATTATGGGTTAGAAGTGCTGGGAGGGTTGTGGGGGAGCCTTTGACTTAAGGAAATAGGGACGGCCACAGACTTTTGAAAAAAAAAATAGGCAGAAAAGGTCTTTTCTATTACTTGGAGATTTTGGGACACAGGAGAGTAGGTGAGGCATGTRAGTGTAATTTGTGTAGAATGGGTAATTTAATGATAAGGGTGAAAGATAAAYAGGAGCAAACTGAAGAAAAGAGTCAACTGAAAAGAAATCATCAATGACTGGCCACAGTGACAAACCACTGTTTGAGTTAGCATTACCTAAAACATTTTAGTACCACAGATYAGTATTCCTCTAGCTGCCAGGAAGCTGGAAATGATACTGCTAATTCTGCTTACAGGTTTCACCTCTCTGACGTCCATCCCTTTCCACATTMTAATTCTTCACTAGGGTACGTGGTGTAATTCTTCACTRTTGTTTTCTCGTTCCAGTGAGCACATAACTGAWTTAGGCAATTTTAGGCAATTAGGTTATTTCAGAGATTTCGGCTCATTTTTGAGTCATTCCATCGCATCACAAGATGCTAATAACTTGTTGGTATTTGATCTTCCTTGACACTATAATTCAGGAATAATCAGGCAAACAGCAGTTTTTAGGGCATAAACGAAATATCAACTGTTAACAGTTTGCTTATCGGGCCAGTATAAGAATATAGAATAAGTAGGTACTTTACCCTCCCTAAAATGCTTGGTTTAGGATTTAAGGGGAAAGACTAATGAAGATACACAATGGATTACAATCCTTGGAGCAGGGGCTGTCCTGCCACAAGTATTTTGAGCTTGAACTGATGCAGGCAGGGGGAACACAGATAATCCGGCATAGGCAGTGCAGTCAATTTCTAAACAAGAGGCAGAGTTCTCATAAAGGTGGCCAAAACCCAACGCATTTGAGGCAGTCGGCAGCAGCTTATCTACTAATGGTGGATTTCTTCTATTACATGAACATTTAGTTCTTTAAGAGCTCTCCACAGTTTATTGCTGCCTTCTGGCTCTCATTCTGCGTGCCGCTTCCTGCGGCAGCGTGGGAGGAACACAAACCTTCGCTGCTCACCTACGCGTCCTTCAAACGCATCTCGCTTTCTCCTGTYGTCCTTCACGCTTGACAATCAACCGCAGAAATTAAGCCGTTATCATCAGGCAAAGCACCCTCATTATCATCAAGCACAGCTCTCCCTAATGGGCTTTTTTGCTCTGATGACTGTGGAAAATCAAGGGTAGCTGAGCTGCTGGCAGGCAAACATCTCGCTTGGCATTTTGACCACTCATCGTGGGTTTGTACTCGTGCTCTGTTTATGTCTGTTGTCCCATTCGCCTGTGCTGGCAGCTCGCGGAAGGTATCAAGTGTTACTCCCTACGTGTGTCACTSGGGTCACTGGTGCTCGAGCAAGGCTTGTGCGTGCCACGGTAACGCAACCCATGCTGCTCAATGTCCCTCACGAGCGTGCTTCAAACCGGGAGATCACACCCGAGCCACCAACCAAACGCTCGTGGACGCGGTCACGGCTTCGCAGGCCACGCGGGCGGCTGCTCGGCGCTTTGACAGCCTGCTCCAGCACTGAGGCGCCCTTAGGSACCCAGGGCTGCTGCACAGAGGCGCTGGACTCCGCCATCTCCCGGGGTGGGAGCTCTGCAAGCACCTCGAGACTTAATAAATAAATAAATAAACAAACAAACAAACAAACGCCGGTGTTTGCAGGTGGGGCCGCGGGGCTGCGGCCTGCGCGGGGAAGCGGCTCCCGCGGCTGCTCTCCCGCCGCCCCGCTCCTCCCGGCCGGGCCTCCGCGTGGGGCTCCGCACAGGAGCCGCTTCCGCGGCTGCCCGCGGGCCCGGCCTCTTTCCGGAGGAGGCGGGGACGGGCCCGGCGCGGCGGGGCCACACGCGGCCATG